>JAKTRM010000028.1:98920-118635 GCA_030579635.1 Wickerhamiella australiensis | reverse complement strand
ATTTTCTCGCGGGCAGCCTGCTGTGCCTGGCGGGGTTGTCTGTCGGATGACATTGAAGAAGTCCGGTCCTGGCGAGAGCGTCTGGAGGACAGGAAAGACGTAAAAATAGATGTAGAGGGCAGTTTTTTAAGCTGTTGTACACCAGGTATAGCCAGAGACAGGGGTTCTAGGCTATAGGCTTTTCACTAAAGGTTCAAAAGACGCTTAACATATATTATATAATCCACATTAGATAAACTAAAGGTCACGTGAGCCGTGAGTGTCCGAGGGACATAGGCTTGGGGGACGTCTAGACAGGAACCTGGAGGGTTCGCTAAGGGAAGGGAACACCGTAGGGTTACACAACCCCTATTCAACTTGAACATTGATATTCCATTTTTATTGGTGTGTCACGTGACGTCACGTGATCTTATTGTATCGGTATACATGAACTGCGTCATACGCGCGTTAGATGCGCATAGGATAAAACTGACCTATATTAAATTATACGAGAACACGTTATACCCTTCAACTATAAGTATAGCTCTTTTGTCTTTGTAGTCAACTTTGTCTCCTCTTAGTTCGAGGCAGGCGCTCTTCTCCCTAGCAACAGCCCCGCCGACCACCACTCAAGGTGCCCATGCTAGCGTCTTGCATCAGCTAGCTTCATCCCTTTTTAGACATGACTAAATCGAGCGCCGAGACTGTATTAGCTTCCCAAGCCTTTACTTCCTGTAACGGATGGGTCTCTCCCACCGAAGGAGAGATGAGACATGGAGCCATTCAAGCAAATGCAAGGCGTAATGCGATTCGACGTTGGAGTATGCCCTCTTTTGCCCAAAGTGACGTCAACAATGTCGAGGCTTTTCTTGGCTTCAGTGGTGACATCACCAATGGATCAACAACCTCTTGACCCAGGGCTCTGTCATTGCAAGATTCTTTCATGGCTCAACAACTCCTAGTACAAACCCTTCCCAGTGCCGATATTGGAGCTCTCACTCATGCGAAAGCTGTAAATTCGAATCCCTGTCAGGTCCAAGATCATACATGGTACCCCTCTCCCCCACTCAGTGCTTAAATATTCACCTTTTGATGATTATACAGAAAACGGCTGCCGTCAATCCCGTATTGGTATTGCAACTGGTACAAACTTTTAGTTTAATGCAAGCTACTGTGCTCCTGCTATCATCGCCCCCTACCAGACAGGACTCTTCCTCGTCAATGATCCTGTCAATCCTTTCCTGCTCTCTTGTCGCTTTGTTAATCAGTGAGAAGCACAGACCAGTCCAGTCATTAGACTCACTGAACAGTTCGCCAAGCTTTACGATCCTGCTGGCCGGTAAATAAGGGAATTACCTTTGCTTCGAGCTTTACAGATCTTAGTTTCCGCGAATTAGTTCTGGTTTATGTTGCATATCCAGGATTAGAGGCTGAGTACTTAGTGTTCACATCTTGATAGTTTGTAGTTTGTCTCATAGTGGTTTTATTGTCTTGCATAGGATCTCATGCAAAAGATGGTTGGTCTTCACATGTCCCATAGATTGCTGTTTTGTGCATGCACAGAAGCTCGCTTGTTGCTGGTTCCAGCTCTGTTATACAATCCCATTATCTGGTCCACACTGCAATGTCAAAGCTCATGTGTGAACTGATGCAGTTTGCTCAGGTGAGCAGATTGCAGTTCTGTAATACTGTGTACATCCTCACATAAATGAATAAGCTAGCCAGAACCGTATATAGAGCTCCGGTATTAGATTGGTTGTCCAGTAAGGGCTTTAATCACCTCTAATTACTGCGATATATTCGACACTCCCCACCCCACGCCACATCTGACCTTCGTGTTCTTTAGTTATGTATGTCAGTTCTTTGGAGCATGTTATTCTCACGGTCTTCTGAGTTATTGGGACTCAAACGTTGAATTATTAAAGCATGGAGTGACAGTCTTCTCTTTAGGAGTCTGGAATTCCTGGCAGTGGTTTACCACAGATCTGAACATTGACGTCTGACTGCTTTCGAGTATAAGTATGTAGGATGTTCTTTGAGGTCCCATGCAGAAGAGAGTTGCTGAACCCATGCCTCGTGCCTATCTGCTCTTTCACTTGTGGATTAGACTCTTCGGTACATGATGCAATATCAACGCCTTTTGACTGGCGCATGATAGGGTAACCTGTATTATAGGCAGTTCAGCAAGGATTTTTCAAATTTACGGAGTATATTCAACATTGGTTATGGCAAGTCTTTTGTAAGGATTAATCATGAATAACTGCAAGCTTGCATCCACTCTCCACATTTGAATCTTAAGCCACACCAGTCATACGAACTATCCATTCTCCTCTCTAAATACTACATATTTCTTAATAATCTCCAAATTGGCTTCAAAATTATGCGATCATGATGGTTGATGCGGCCCCCATTCTCAAAGTCCTTTTGTGACCATTAATTCTGTTGCGTAACTTCTTTGTGTTCAGACCCAACTGAGCACCCATCACGAGAAATGATCATTTTTCAACACTCTGAATTTCAGGCTCAAATAAATATGAAAATCATTCTGTTTTCTCGAGCGTCCCTTCTGTCATTGATAGTTCTTACTCTTCACTGCCTTGCGGTGCTTACCATTTAACTATTATTAGCCTCCCGTTACTTTGCCTGATGCCAGAATTAGTGCTGCTTCCAATCATATAGCTGTTCTAGCCTGTGATATACTTATGCCACTCTAACTGCTTATAAGTGGCATTAAAAATTCCAAGTAGAGTACTGCAACTGATGAAGAGGGCACAGCGGACTTCTTGAAATCGCTTGGGAAGCTTTTGCTATCCCCTATACCTGATAGATCTATTCTTTAAGCGGGCTGTATGTGAACATATTGTATAGGCTCGCTGTAAGCCGTGACGCTACCCTACGAAAGCAGTCTCGTTGTTAGGAAAACACATCGGAACAATGATAGGCCTTTGCACCAAAATAACAGCGCTGGAACCATTCTATATTCAACAGCTTGAAGAAAAAAGATCAAGACCCTATGAAACCTCATGTATCTTAATTAAAGAGACGAATGGGCATGCGAGTCACAAGCAGGCCACATGCATTGTAATAGGTAAATCTCACAAAGAAAAAATGAACGCACTAACTACTAGCGAATGATTTACATATAAAGGCGTATACACAGGGTGGGTGGGCATCAAAACTAGTCAACCGATTGCCCAGGGGAAAATTCAAACAATCAGAAGGGGAAGATGTAGAGCTGTATTAGACTCTCAGCATTATCTACGCAATGTTGAGGTCGCGATTCGTTTTCCATACTTGAAGGATTCAAACACTCTGAGTAAAGCGGACATCACCTTCCTTGTTCGGCTCTTCAGGTGTGATGAGCTTAAAACCAAGGTAGAGGGCAGCGCTGAAAGCTGCACCTAAGATAGGACCAACCCAGTAGATCCAGTGGTAAACGGGGAAAGATTTTCCAGCTACGCAAGGGCCAAAGGATCTTGCGGGATTGACACCGGCGCCTGTGAAGGGAATACAGACCAAATGAGCCATGAATAAAGAGAGACCGATAGAAATGCCGTTGATGCCAGCAGGCAAGTTTGCGTGCTCGACAGCAGTATAAAGGACGGTGATACACAAAAGCGCAGTACCAAAGGCTTCAATAAACAAACCTTGAGTTTTGGAAGTGCTAAGGCCCAAAGCGTTAGCATAGAGGATCTTGCCGGGGGTCATGGCATCGACGGCAGCAGCAGCAGCAATACCAGCCAGAATCTGGGCAACCATCATAACAGCACCAGTAATGGGGTTGACATTACCAGTGAGCATGAGAGTCAGAGTAACGGCAGGGTTAAGATTGGCACCAGAGATAGCACCGAAGGCAGTGATGGCGATAGCAACACCAAAGCCGAAGCCGAGGGCAATAACAAGCACCTTGGCAGCAGACAGCGCATCAGGATAGGTGGTACTGTCGGTGGCAACGAGCCCAATGTAGTCGTGGTTAGCGGCCTGGGCAATAATGTATGCAGTCCACAGAAACATGAAGGTACCGCACAACTCACCACCAAAGCCTTTGATTAACTCGATGGCAAACGAGGGCTTAGCAGGAGAGTAGCGACTGGAATTGGCAGGAGGAGTATCAACTCTGTGGTCGTTCATTGAGTTATCAGTGGTATCAGGAGAGACAGCCTTTTCGTGCACCAAGGACATTATGACGAGTTTTCTAGCACAAGAGGCACAATTAAGAGGCATGGACCAATTTATAGACATGCATTTAAGCGACAAAAATTAAATTAGCTCTAGTTTCACATGCAGGGTTCTATTAATAACTGCATTTGCATGCGTTCACGTGCAGAAATGCGCGTATCGCGTGCAATTTCATGAGGGGTTTTGTGGGAAAATACTTGTATTTTATGATGCGCCTAGGGGCTATAGAAGCTAATGAGTATAGTTTTTAGTGACTACTGAATCGACTTCTCTAATTATGACCACGTCGAACAAACGACGGAGCCCCAGAAGGTTTCGCGCGAGACACGCATCATAAAACGTTTCAAAGCCCTTTCACTTGATGCGTAGCTCGAGAGTGAAAAAGGGGGAGGGGTATAATCCAACAGGGTTAAGCCCTCTGGAATGATAATTCACAAGAGTTATTATCAAGGCGGCGCATGATCCCAGAATATGATCTTTTTTTGTACCACAAAAATAGCCAAAGACAACCATGCATTGCTAGAAGTCGAGACATTTTGCATAGCGGTATAGGTAAATTTTACAGGGCATGGGCCTCAGTGACTTTTTGGCAATAGCCTCTGGTTAGACAGCGCGTGATATGGGGCTTCGAGGTACTATGATGAACGCGTTTACACTGACACGTTACACACTAGAGACTTATCCAGCGCACAAGGGGGCCAGCCGACAGCGGATATTCCAGCTATCTGTTTACGACGTCCCTGCAGAAAGACTCGTGGATGCAAGAGAGGCATTGCATCATGGGTGCATGTTTCCGTGAATAGGACGCATACAGATTTTAGGTTATTTACAGCACGGTCTCGCCATTTCAATGGGTAATTTAATCAATAAAAAAATCAAGGTGTCAAGAAATAGATCACTGTCAAGCTCTAGCCCACTCGTCAAAGTTGATCGGGAGGTGCATTTATCGCTGTCGTGAGAGCAGTTGGAAGGTGACGCGGTTGTATAGTGGTCTGTCAGGATACTCTGGTGAGTTGTTTGTAATTTCCGGTAACAGTGCGAATTATAGTACCTCCTGGTGTTCAGGGCTAGCTTTAATAAACCTGTGACTGAGAGCGCCTGCACCGCGGTTGAGGGTTGCCGACATGTTACCGTTCCGCTTGGCGTGCAAGGGAGCGCCGCTCGCTTTGGATGCGGCACAGGGTGACAAGTCCTATAATTGTGAACTAACTAGTGTCTACCGCCTCAATATACAGTTTCTATACGGCACTTAAGGTTTCACGCCCGCGATTTGCGATCCTGCATCTTCCCTGTGCGGCGGGGACT
Source organism: Wickerhamiella australiensis (assembly GCA_030579635.1). Taxonomy (NCBI): domain Eukaryota; kingdom Fungi; phylum Ascomycota; class Dipodascomycetes; order Dipodascales; family Trichomonascaceae; genus Wickerhamiella; species Wickerhamiella australiensis. The sequence continues at coordinate 113,172 of JAKTRM010000028.1, read as the reverse complement.
ACATCCATAACTCTAAAGTTTCAACGTATGTGGATAATATCACAGAATGAAGTGATGTGTGATAATTTTAGACAACGCACACAAGGTAATTACAGCAAATCGGATTTTCCGAATTCAATTTTTTCGGCTTGGTGCGATTATCGCCGCCACCCTTAACCCCTCTTGTTCAGATCCCTCCAATAAAGTGACAAATAATACTATGCAATTATCGACCAAGGTTATTTTTACACCTTTACTACATAATTATCTATGAGCTGCCCCAGTCAGCTGAGTTTATCGTGAGCCTCACAAGGATTATTCCGCATCATGAAGCAACGGTAAATTGGAAAACTATGCACATGAAACATATGTTTCAGATAAGCTTGTGCGCACCAGGGGCCATGGGCCGAATTCCCCTATCCGAAACGCATCCCTTCAGCCTGAGGTGCAGGATGTTGTCTGGTACCTGCATAATTTATGGCTCCTTAAGTGATTTCGGGAAAAACATTATGAGCCCCATTACGGGTTTTAAGGCTAAAGCAACTTCCTTAATTTATGCGCTCGGTACAGGCATGCTTATAATTTTTACTCTTGGGACTTCGGCTCCCGATCTCTTGCATGGCATCACCTGGTCAACGATGATCTCCTCCCGCACGGAATATTCCAAGCTTGAAGAGGAGATGCAAGTGGGGAAGGCGGATCACATCGCACTTTAACGGCACAGAGTAGAACCCTTTATCAAGTATTGGGTCGAGACTGCTGCATGCTATGGCGTTTTATGTTTGCACTGGGGGCCAAGGGTGCGACGCCCCTAAAAAAAGGCGAGGATGCTAAGAGGCACAGGGAGGACGCAGGGTAAATTTTCAAGGGGCCACACTTTAAAGGGCCGGAATTAATTTCTCAGTGTTCATGCGATTCAGCTCAGTGAAACTATCATCCAACATGAACGGATATAGTGTGTGGTGAAATCATTTAGAGAACACCTGCCATACACCCCTTCATGCATCAGACCCCAAGATCATTCTCTGTGAGAGAAATTGTGATCAACAAGCGCGCATGTGACTCTTGGAAAAGTAGGAGTAGGACTCATGCCCCTCGACAAGGCCTTTCTCCGTCCCTTGAAAGGCCGTTTGAAGAGTCTGTGCGCAGTCGCGGTGCCTCATTGTACTACTGAGCTCACATGTCTCAAAACCTTTGGGGCATGCATGCGCTTCCAAAAGGGGAACGGGATCGCTGGGAGTGGCGCACGCCTCGTGGTGGCAACCCAGATGTTCGCGGAGCGGTCCGTGCGAAGAAGCAAACTATGGTCTGAAAGCAATCTTAACTACACGAGACTAGGCAGGATGATCATGAAAACTGCCGATGTGAGGCATCAATTGCGGTAGTTACTTGGATTGACGGTGAACAGAGAAGCCTCATCTCTGCTCACGTGTCGAAGCCACCCGCCACCGCCGTGGCTGAACCTTGACCACCAAGGCGCTGTTACCTAAGTATTCCTTGTCTATACACAACCAAGAGGTACAAACATGGGAAACAATATGAGTCGGCTGCTTGGCCGTTTGTTCGGCGAGCGTGAGATTAGAATTTTGATGCTTGGTTTGGACGCCGCAGGTAAGACTACTATACTCTACCGTTTGCAGAACAACCACGTCGTTTCCACAGTACCTACTGTCGGGTTCAATGTCGAGACTGTCAAATACAAAAACATCAAGTTCAACGTCTGGGATGTTGGTGGACAAGAGAAGATCAGGCAGCTTTGGCGTCATTACTATACAGGCGCGCAGGGCCTTATCTACGTCGTTGACAGTGCCAACCGCGAGCGTCTTGACGAGGCTCGTGATGAGTTGTTCAAGATTATCAATGACCGCGAAATGAAAGAAGCAATGCTCCTCGTGTTTGCTAATAAGCAAGATCTCCCCGCTGCAATGCACCCCAAAGAGCTCACCGAGCGCCTCGAGCTCAGCAAACTCAAGGGCCGTCAGTGGTGTGTTGTGGCATCCACCGCCAAAACTGGTGAAGGTTTGGCTGAAGGATTGACATGGCTCAGCCAGCACATCCCTGAGAAGAAATAATTCAGACCATTGCAAAGAATGAGTGCTACGGCTACCTTTGCCCTGCGTTCGATTTAGTACGCGATTTTAGCCATCGCGCTCGAAATAATGTACTCTTTTTTAATTAATCTAATATTCTGCAAGAAAAACTCAAAGCCTGGGAGGGCTGCTCTTTGATCAACCTGCATTAGGTGTCTCAGCACGCTGGCTCACATTCGTCGACTAAACGCTGCGCTGCGTGGTTGATCAGTTACTATCTACGCTCTATAGTATCTTTGAAAGGAGCTGGCTGCTCAATACCAGCATGGATAGTTTGACAAAACAGTTGAATAATTTCTGGTGCACTTTCTGGCAGATCGACACTGGTGGACACTACTGCACAATCGGGGATATTCGAGTTGTCGGCGATCACCGCTCCATCTTTTATTATCACAAACTGGCCAATTTGACAATTATCACCAATAATACATGAGGAGCCTATTGATGCTGCTCGCACTCTGGTGTTGCGACCAATATACACATATGAAGCAATCTTTTGAGGATAATATACACCTTGGCGCACTGGTGGCTCAAGAATACAGCCTTCACGTAAAATGCAGTACCTACCAAGCGACATTATAGGTTTCCCTTCTTGGGATCTATCTCCCCGTAGCATCGCCCCACTTTCAATCAGGCATCTACCGGTCATCAAAATGAACTTGGATCCTGAGATCCGTGCTTTTTTGGAGATTACACTCTTGCTTTCGGTATAAGCAAAATCAGACATTAGCGTTTCTTATCACACCGTACCCTCCCTGACCTCTTTTGTCCAACTAGCGCACCGACAGTAATCAACCTAGCTTTGACCATGCTGGCACCTTTGATCTGTGAGGCACAAACTTACGACTGGGGAAAACTCGGTAAATCGAGTGCTGTTGCTCAGTACGCGTCCATCAACTCTTCTTTTACTGTACAGGAATCAACTCCTTATGCCGAGTTGTGGATGGGTGCGCACCCAAAATGCCCCTCCATTGTTGGCGCCGGCGAATACAAGGGAGAGACCCTGAAGCAGACCTTGGACGCGCACCCAGAGCTTTTGGGCTCTTCGAAGGCCAAATTCGGGGGCGATTTGCCGTTTCTGTTCAAGGTTCTCTCCATCGCCAAGGCCCTTTCGATTCAAGCTCATCCTGACAAGGCCCTGGGCGCGCAGTTGCGTGCACGCGACCCCGAGCATTACCCAGATGATAATCACAAGCCCGAGATGGCTATTGCGCTCACTGACTTTGAAGGATTTTGTGGTTTCAGGCCCCCTAAAGAAATTGTTCAGTTCCTCAAAAGTGTTCCCGAGTTTGCAGAGCTGGTAGGTACCGAGACTGTTGAACTGGCCCTCAAAGAGCTTGATACCACAGACTACAAGCCCGCTCTCAAGGCTGTCTTCTCAGCTGTCATGAACGCTAGTGATGAAAAGGTCGCTGCCTTGGCGACTAAATTGGTCGCCCGTGCAGAGTCCGAGGGCGATAACTTTGCTGGTAGTGCTCCTGCCGGCGGTAAGATTTTGGCTGATCTGCTTATCCGTCTCAATAAACAGTTCCCTGCTGACGTTGGCCTTTTCTGTGGTGGCCTAATGCTCAACTATTGTGTCCTCACCAAGGGCGAAGCAATGTTTTTGCGCGCCAAAGACCCTCACGCCTACATCTCTGGTGATATTATTGAGTGTATGGCCGCTTCCGATAATGTTGTTCGAGCAGGATTCACCCCGAAGTTCAAAGATGTACCTACTTTGGTCAATATGTTAACTTATGAGTGCGCACCTGTGCAAGAACAGAAAATGAAGGCCCAGCCATTCAAAGAGGCTAAGTCTCAGAAAGTAGCACTCTTTGATCCTCCTATTGATGAGTTCTCCGTTTTGCAAATTGAGACTGATTCTAAGGGTCATGTCGATAGCCTCAATGGGCCCTCCATTTTCATTGTAACTGAAGGGTCTGGTATGATCCAATACAAAGGTGGAGAGTACCCTTATCAGACTGGCTCCGTCTTCTACGTGGTCGACGAGGCATTCGACATCATTGCCAGCAATAAGACCGTATCTTATCATGCCGTCAGTTTGTAGGCTAGTTCTAGCCCTATAAGACCCTCGTCACAATAAATCAGAAGGTTATATAAATACATACAGTTTATAAGTGTGACTATATTCAAAAAAATCATCTTTCAACGCTTCAATTTTTTAATACGACGTTTGAGATCACCTGCACTCTGTTGGAACTTGTTGAGCTTTTTGTCCCATTGCATGGCGTTGTAATCGTCTCCGTGCTTTTCCACAAGTCTGTGAAGCCACTCTTGCTCTCGCTCGCTTTGATGACGCTCATCACGGCCGATGTCCTTGGCCATTTCCTCGAGCTGTTTGACGACACTGCTGGGTGACTTTTTCTTGGATACGCCACCTGAAACCCATTGTGAAGTTTGCTCAGAAATCTCCGGCTCCGAATCAGAGCTCTCATGGTCATTATACACAACTCGGGTGTTTCCATCTTCATCAGTGACAATACGAGCGGTTTGTACGGTCTTCTTTTTGATGATCGTGTCACCAACAGAATCCTGGGTTCCTCCAGCGGGGTTTTGCAGTTTAGACGCGAGACCAAGCTGTTTGTAATTTTGTGAGAGAGTGAGATTGGTATCCCAGTTCTCGGCAATCACCTTGGAGCCGAAGACTTTGTGGGAGTGGCCCTTCTTTAAAGTTCTTCTGGCCTTTTTCTTAGTTATTCCTTGTTTAGCTGCTCTGCGTCTTCTAATTCCCGAAGGCATTTGTGAAAAAGTACAAGTGTGAAAAAATTATGTAATGAAATTTCTGAAATATCTCTACAATCATCTCATGAGGTTTGATGCATATGCCATAGGGGGAATCGATGGGTGCTCGACCGCACTATACTGTAGATAGTTTAATTCAAGTTCAGTTCCAATATTAATAACTGCCGCCTTGTTACCCTGAGAGTCGCAGTAATTGGGGGCACTAAAGACGGTAATGAGGCGACCGTCATGCTCCACAGAATAACCTTCATCGCGAACTTCGTGTGAGCGAATGACGGCCTTGAGCTTGTTGTTATCACAAAAGCGTTTAGTAACGTCTGGACCAAACTGCAGACCGATACCACGCTTACTGGGGCTGCGTCCATTCTGAGGCTGGGGATCAGTCCAGAGCATTTCCATCATGAGTCCTTCCTGACCTGGCTGACGCGTGGCAAAGCGATCCAATTTGCGCACATCATCGAGGGTAACATTATCGTCGCTAAATAAACCACCGTGAAGCACCAAGTAGGAGTCGCCAATGAGTGCTGCGAGAGGCAGTTTTGAGAATGATTCCGAAAACGCTTTGAAAACCTGCTCAGACTTATACTTTGCTTTACATTCACCGCTAAATCCATAAGTCATATTCATGGAGTCAGTTTCATGATTGCCACGATTGATATAGACATTTTCAGGGTATGCGATCTTGAGGGCATAGAGGGTGAGAGCAATTTCACAGGACCAAGATCCACGATCAACAAAGTCTCCGTTAAAAAGATAGGTGTGGGTTTTCGATGGCCATCCATTCATTTCAAAGATGTGGAGGAAGTCATAGAACTGACCGTGAGTATCGCCACAGACGGTCACTTTACCATCCATAAGCTTGAGTTCATTCATGGTTGGCTCAGATTCAAACAACTCAGACGCCGATTTGATGAGCTGATAACATTTCTTACGAGAGATCTGATTTCCAGATTTGAATTTTGCGATCATCTTCTCAATGAAGTCCTCGGATTCAACCGGGGGTAGTTCATCATCATCCGGCATATTGTCGAGATCCAGAGACTCGAGAATGCTGGGCTCATCATCAACCTCAATGGCCTTTTGAAATGCTTGGGCCCTTAAGAACTTGCGACATGTATCAAGTTTTTGCTTTGCGGCGAGATCCTGGGGTGCCTTGGCGACGACGACCAGATAATCTGCGACAGCAGATTTGTAGTCGAGGCAGCCACAGTACGCTACTGCACGACGATAAAATCCTTTAAGATAGTTGGGATCGATCTCAATGGCTTTGTTACAGTCTTCGAGAGCAGTTCCATACTCCTCAAGTTTTAGTGCAGCCTGGGCTCTATTTGCGAAGAAGATTGCATTCTTGTCGTCAAGGGCTATAGCTTCAGTATAAAAGTCCATTGCCTGCTGGAATCTGCCCTCGGCAAGAGCTTTGTTACCCTTATTTTTCAACTCCAAAGCCATTTGGTTACTTCTCTGCAAAGCGTATGGATCCTTTTTTTTTTCTCGCTGGCTCAATATGGGGTGTGAAACATTTAAGACCCCATACCTGATATTTAAGACCCCACAACACTGAAACTTTCCTCTATGCTATTCTCGGGACTGCTGCAAGCTTGAGTGACTTGGGCGCCGCTTAGACGCTCGTTTTGAGTTGTTTATTTGGTTTCAGTTTCGAGAATGGCGGAGATTAACAAAGAGTTATCATAGTACATGAGGGACCTCCATGTGACGGTTAAATGCGCTTCATAGCAATTCAAGCCTTCATGGGTATCCGTGCCTTTATGTCTCCAATTACCCTACATTCTAGACAGTTTATTTAGATCTACGTTGCGGACGATTGCCACGATTCTGCTTTTTGTCACCTCCACGACGAGACTCGGCTTTCTCCCAACCATCGTCAGTAATCTTTGAGTCGCTGCTTCCATTACTGCTGGCGTTGGTGGAGTTAGGAGTGCTACCGTCTGAAGAATTCGTTGCAGCAGGTTTCTTGCGGCGTCTGTTGTTATTGTTGGCGTTGCGATCCTTGGCCTCGCCACCTAACTTCTCTTTCTTAGCTTTGGAGTCCTTTTGCGAATCTTTGGACTCGATAACCTCCTCAATCTTGGGTTCTTGAGTCTTGTTGTCAACCTTGGGCTCCTTAGGGGTCTCCTTGGCTAGCTCATCCTCTTGCAAAAACGAGATTTTCTCTTCGGGCTTCTCTTCAGCTGCTTCCTCTACTTTGGACTCCTCTTTCTGAGGGCTAGAGGTCAACTTGTGGACTTGAGCGTAGGTCCAAGTACCATGAACAATATCCCCACTCTTTTGGGCGAGCTTGTCAATGGCCTCGAGCGAGGTTTCATCGCCAAGATAGAGCTGTTGCAATAGCTGGTCAACAGCAGCAAGCTCATCGGCAGGTGTGTCGCTCACCTGATGCTTAACAGCAGCCGTGCGGAGGAAAAGTGAAAAGAGTCGCAGAGTGTCACGAGACTCGTTCCGTCCGCGTTCCTCAGCAGCGGCTGTGGCCTCGACTATTTCCTGTTTGTGCTTCTTTTCGCGGGCATCTTGAGCCCCCTGGTAAAGTTTTAGGGCATCCTGGAGCTCCTTAAGTGGTGCATCAACACTGTCCTTATTGGCCAAGGCAGCGATCTGATCAGGATTCAGCTTGCTAGGGTCATTCTGCCTGGTGGTTTCATATCCCTCAAGCTTGACTTTCCGTTTCTGAAGATTGCGGATTCTCTTTTGCACATGCTCAATAAACTCGTCTTCCATGGTTGATTACGTTGATGCGTTGACGGCTCCCACCACTAATTGCGTATTAAGACTTCTTGGGACTTGACTCCCCGCTGCGTAAACCCAGGACCCAGTTTATTACGTAGATCATCTTATTAGAGTACACACTACCCTCAAGGAGCTTCAATGTCTTGCTCAGGGTGCGCAGCTCTAGCGGAAAGAGTTGATGCACTGGAGCAGCAAAATACAGAACTCGCAAAGGAGCTGAATTCTCTAAAATCTAAGTTGGATCTAGAACTACCGTCGCCCATCATACCAGCACAGGAGTTCCCAGCTCTGTCCCCTCCCAGTCCAGCGATGGGGATGGGCACACCTGCGCTTGCAGTCTCTCCCTCGAGCCCAAGATCTCCGGGGTTGGGCCCAACTCTTCTATCCAAAGTGAGCTCACGCGTTCACCGCATCTTGGCGAAACCTGACCAACAGCCTCACGGACCAGTTACTGTAAGACGCAACTCCAACACAGTAAGACCTAGAGGGTTTTCAGAGTCCAATACTGAAGGTGATTCTATTGTCCCTGTGATTGAGGAGGCCCCACCCGCGCCTGCCCCCATTGTGATCCCCGAGGAGTTGCGAACAGGAATCACGTTCATGAGGGTTACTCATAATAAGCGAGTGAATCGAGTGCTAAAACTGGATGAGAATACGGGAATTCTCTCTTGGCATACTAAACCAAGCTCACGGCTCTCGCTTGACCGGATTTGCGATATCTACGTCAAAGATGAGGCCCGTAATTACCGTGAAATGTTCAAGATATCCAAAGACTTGGAGAATCGCTGGGCGACTATTATACACCAGCGGCCAGGCGAGCAGAAGGTACGCGCCCTACACCTGGTAGTCTCTACTTCTCGTGATTTCGACATCCTCATGTCCTCAATCACCCAGCTTCTGAATTTTAGGCGTGAGATGATGTCAGGCCTCACCAGAGCTGGTTCACACTTTGTTGAAGTTCACTGGAGTCGGGCTGCCCATAACGAACGCATTAGTTTCGACGAGTTTCTCAACCTGGCGCGGCAGCTGCATATCAATACATCGCGCCATTTCCTCCTCAAGGTTTTCACAGAAGCGGATATCGATGCTTCAGGATCACTTGATTTTGAAGAGTTCAAGCATACAGTTCAAATACTATCGCGTCGGCAAGATATACTTGACATTTATGCTTTGATGGTTAGAGCAGCAGGGAGTGATGCCGAGCCGGGAAGCACTGCAAGCTCCGCGCAAGGCAGGCTTTCGAGAGACACTTTCTTCAGGTTTATGACCCAAGTTCAAAAATACCCCGCAGAGAAAATAGATAGAGTGTGGTCCAAGTACCAAGAAAACGAAGAAATCACGCCTCAGTCGTTTTGCAGTATGCTCACGTCCACCCAAATTTTCCCGGCCGTAGTAGCTCAAAATGAGAACTTGGATGCGCCAATCACTGAGTACTGGATCTCATCATCACACAACACGTATCTTACCGGCAAGCAGGTGGGGTACGGGAATAACAATACCTCTGTAGAAGGCTACATCCGTAGTCTACAAAGTGGGTGCCGCTGTGTTGAAATTGATATCTGGGATGGCAGTAATGGCCCAATTGTGTGTCATGGCAGTCCCGTGGCGATGCTCACCAATAGCCTTGGTTTCAATGAAGTTGTACAAGCCATTCGCAAGTATGGGTTCCTAACATCACCATACCCTCTTATTCTATCTTTGGAAGTTCATTGTAACCACGACAACCAGCTGCGTGTGGCTGCCGCGCTTCGAAATATCCTAGGTGAAATGCTCGTCACCCGTTCCATCTCAACCCCAGGATTTGAGCTTCCTTCTCCCAACGAACTCAAGCATCGAGTTCTCATCAAGGTTAAGGCAAGCGGTGCTCTGGAGTCATTCTCCGCGGAGTCAAGTGCTGATGAGGCCGAAAGCACCGGAGATAGCACTGCTACTGCGCGGCGTAGATCATCTTCATCCGTAGGTTCTTCTTCCTCTATCTCCGGCAAATCCTCGAAAACCAAGATCATTTCCGAGCTCGGTGATCTAGGCGTATACCTTAGTGCCCGAAAGTATCGAAATTTCACTTTGCCTGAAGCTAAAGCTGTCAACCATTGTTTTTCGTTTAGTGAAAGTACTGCCAAAACCCTGCTCAAGAACCCAGTGGCCCAGGCACAGCTTGTGAAGCATAATACGAAATACTTTGCGCGTGTCTACCCCTCTGCACTCAAGATTTTCTCAAAGAACTTCAATCCCATGATGTACTGGCGCTTGGGGTTTCAGATGGTGGCACTCAATTGGCAAACTTTTGACCTTGGCATGCAGCTAAATAGCGCTTTTCATTCACCTCATTGTGGGTACGTGCGCAAACCTGCGTGGATGCGACCCTCCATACAAGTCATGGCACCCTCCTCCCGCGCTTACAGGTTTTCAATCACCGTCATAAGTGCCCAGCAACTTCCCCGTCCCGTGGACCTCAAGAGTGATGCACCACTCAATCCCTGTGTTGCGGTCGAACGGTACGGCCCCGGTGAAGAACAGTGTTTGAAATCGCCAGTAATTCTCGATAATGGCTTCAACCCAGTATGGAACTTTCCCGCAGAATTTGAAATTACAGAGGGGGACTTAGACTTTGTGTGCCTACGGTTTGCCGTCTATAACAATGAAGAGGATATGTTCGCGGCAAACACTGTCAAACTACGCAACCTTTGCTCGGGGTATCGGCACCTGCCTCTTCAGGACTGTAACGGCGAAGACTATTTATTCTCTTCTCTATTTATAAAGACAGATGTACATGCGATATAGTTTTCGATACTTTGTTAGCTAGTGAATCGTTTTTCTCCACGATGGCATACTAATCTTCCATTTTATTATTGGGCTCCTCTCTGGGCTGCCCAGCCATCAGCTCACGGCGAATCTCAGGGGTAATACTAGCGTGGTTTTGTTGTCTAATAACCGCCATAAGTGCATCGCGCTGGTCTTCAGTGATATCATTCTTGTAGCGCTGCGCGAAAACCAAGAATGACTGGTGCCAAATCACGGGTAAGACGCCATCGTATGCTCTGAAGCGCACAAAGTGGAACACCATAGCATCGACGACCTTGTAAGGTAGAGCATACTTCTTGTCAAGGAGTACCTTAATAAATAAACTGGTGGGGCCCGAGTATTCGAGCTCTGCCAAGTGCAAAAGAGCCGCAGCAGAGTGTAAAGCAGGGATAGAGACACGGCCAAGTACAGAGGAGGCGATGATGGCTTCACGCAGAGTGCAGTTACCACTATCCAGAAGCGGGAAAAGAAAACCCTTGAAAAAGGCAGCTGGCTTGTAGAGGGCCTTTTTCAATGAGCGATAGACATGATAGTTGAGATTCTTTGTGTCCTCCACTTGCTCTCTAAACCGCTCAAACAAGACCTCACTGATGAACCATTGTGCTTGAGTGTCCTTCAAATTTGAGACAAACAATTTAGTGCCCTCATATACAGCTTGATTGGACCAGGTTTGAGGGCCAGTAACGTACAAGACATCCTTCCAGTTTTTAAGACTGGGGATGATCTTGAAAGCCCGGGGAAGACGCCCACTTCGATACCGTGAAAGTAAATCGCCGACTTGAGTATAAACCTCAATGACTTTGGGAGGGAGCATTACACCAGTGCCGGGCTGAGGGCCTTGTTCAACTCCCTTTTGTTTCATTTCGAACTCGCGGACTTTCTCCATAATTTTGTCACCGAGAGTCTGGTTTTCCTTAAGCGTTTCACCAAAACCATAACTCTCGAGAATAGCAGCGTCTTCAGGATCCATGGCTTCGAGCTCTTCATACTCTTCATAGTCACTGTAGTCTGACCATCTCTCATCCTGTTCATCCTCATCTTGGTCCTCATCTTCCGCAATCTCACGCGTCGGTTCACGGGCCATCAAACGCTCCCTCTGCGCATCTTCCTCCTGTGCAATCTCATCCAGCTGCTCTTTGGCAAGCTGGAGAATTTTTCTTGTGGTTTTTGCATCCACAAACGCTTCCTCATCCTCTTCGGCATCGCGAAATTTGGAGGAGGACGTTTTCGTCTTTTTGAGCTTGCCTTGACTCTCTTCAATTGAAGCTGCTAAAGGCGTATGCTTAGGCTTTTTTTCTTTGACCGCTCGAGGCATAAATGAATTTTCAAGATTCACGTAATCTTTTTTCCTCTTGAATATGCAGAGGTTTGCATATGCAATCAAGGGGGACATTTAGTCTACAAACTTGATAGATGGATTTGGGGATTGTTATGAGCTCGGTTAGTGGAAATGAAGCAACTTCCGCACGGATCTGTGGGTATTGAACTGGCACCGAGATCAATTTATATTCTACAAACACTTCTATTTCTATGTATTTTATTGTAAACGAACAATTTCGCCATCTCTCTCCAGGCACTCTTTGACGTCTTTAACGCTGAACTCATCGCGATGAAACATACCAGCACCTAGTGCAGCATCAACATTGGTCTTTGCAAAGACTTCAGCAAAGTGCTCAGGTTTGCCCGCGCCAGAGGATGCAATTACAGGGATGGATACACAATCCTTTATATCAGCGACAAGTTCCAGGTCGAAACCAGAATTAGAGCCATCTTTATCGATACAATTCAGAAGCAACTCACCGCATCCCAAAGCTTCAACTGCCTGTGCAAGTTCATAGGCTCCCAGGTCGCGAGTTTCACGGCCCCCCTTGACAGTGCACTGGTACCAAACGAATTCTTCACCATTGGGACCCGGAAACTTGGTTCTGAATGTGTGATGCTTGATATCTTCCGGGCTCTTGACGTATACGCGTTTGGGATCAACTGAGACAACCACGGCTTGTGCGCCATATGCTTTGGAAATGGTTTCAATGGGTGACGTGCCCTTAGGCTTTTTATCAGCAGAATAGTATTCTAGCGCAGCTTCAACAGCATCACTACCGATGCTGACTTTATCCGCACCAGATCTAAAATAGAGGTGCGCTACCTCGAGCGCGGGGACCATTTTTTGAGTTTCCGGGTCAAACGTGTCGCGAATTCCACCCCCAATGGTGAGCGGAACGAACACAGATCTAGAGGCCAGTTTGAGGATCTGGACCATTGGTAAGTCTTTAAGTGGGGAATTTCGGAAAGAAGTGATATTAAGGAAAGTGACCTCATCAGCTCCTTGTGTATAGTATTTCTCTGCTACCTCCACCGGCTTGCCCAAGTTGCGCACGTCGCTATTATCGGCTCTCTCTCTGACATCATACTGATCGCCCTTGGTGACAACGATGTCGCCTTTATCGTTTTCGCGGACATCCAAACATGCAATAACTCGTTTGCTAAGACCACTACTGAGGTTGTTATCGACTGATTTTCCCTTAAAATTACCATCCAGGAAGGCTTGGAGCAGATCAAGACCAGCCTGACCACATTTTTCAGGATGGAATTGAGTGAAGAGGCTATTATTCTTGGCAATGGCAGCAACAAATGTCTCATCTTCGTACGTACATAGTGCATAATCCCATCCAGGCATTTGTTCTTTAAACTCCGCTTCGCTGGGGATGATCCTTGCAAATGAGTGAACATAGTAGTACTTTAGAGAAGGGTCAATAGCAAAAAGAGCATTTGCTGTAGACAAGCGCACACTGTTCCATCCGATGTGGGGTACAGATTTGGTTTTCGAGTTGAATTTGCTGATACGGCCAGGGAAAATTCCCAATCCTCTAGAGGACGGAGACTCATCACTGCCTTCAAACATTGCTTGGAGTCCGACGCAAATACCCATTATAGGCTGGCCACCTGCAACGTACTTTTTGATTGGTTCATCAAGTTTTCTGGAGTTGACCTGATCCATGAAATGACCAAAGTTTCCTACACCAGGTAAAATTACTCGCTCGGCAGCCTCAAGCTCATTTGCATCTTCAAGGGATGTAACAAGCTTGATGGTGTGGCCCAACTTAATCAGGGCGTTCTCTAAACTCTGAATGTTTCCACTATCGACATCGATAATATGAACCAACATTTGATGTGCGATGTGACTCTTTTGAGAAAGTGATTATTTCTTAATCATTGCCACCTCAATTCATGACAGTTTGTGGCGGCGTCCGTTCACTGCCACACCAGCCGCGCGTACCTGCCTTATTAATTACGTGGCTGGGTCTAGACTGTTTGCTGGGACCTCCCCAAGCATAGCAACGCGAGGCAAAGTTTGGTGACAAGGCTTATATAAATGTTAAAACTATATTGAAAAAAGCATCCCCTCCTTGCCCCTCAGCACTACCCTGAGGGAATGAACAGCACTTTTAAGATAGATACTTTTGAAATAAAGAAAGAATAGGATCGTTCGATAGAAACTCTAATACTTCTATCTAAACTCTAGCAATGTCCGAGATCCATATCCCCTTTCGGCCACAGATCCTCTGTAAATACCCGGGATTTAGATGAATGCACTCGCTTAAGTTTCGTAAAACCCGCTTATTTGGCACAATGAAGGTTTGCTGTCATGTGATATCGAGATTTGATTTTTTGGGAGTTCATGCATCTGTGTGATCGTCTTGGTTGAATGGGCCCCACCTGATAGTCATCTTTTTTGGAATATCAACAAAAATTGTTGCTTGGCTTCTTACGTTAGCTGCTACCTGATAGGTTTCTGTTCAACAGCGATGTCTAAAGATTAAGCAGGAACGGTGCCCATACCCCACTCATTGCCACACGTAGAATACAGCAGGGAAATTTGGTACAATCGTGGGG
>JAKTRM010000028.1:0-98910 GCA_030579635.1 Wickerhamiella australiensis | reverse complement strand
CATAAATAATATATAATACATTCATCTAGTTGTGTTTATATATAGATCAGTATAATTTAGTAAATAAATAAGAATCATCTTAAGAGCAAAGACAAGCTTAGAGAGGTGTGAGCAGTACCTGCCTGCGGCTTTCTACCTTACTTGATCTACCGCTCGCTTAAACTGCTACCTCGAAAGCAATGACATTGTTGATGGGGCCTGGCTAAGCTGCGTCGGCAAGCCAAAAAGAATGATCCCACAAACTTGCTCGGGAAATTTGTCGGGCAAAGTGCCTGATTTTTACTATTTATCTCGAAAAATATCTTTTTTTTGTACCCTGGCATGCAGACCCACTGCTATCATGAGTGCCCGATAAGACTTAAACGACTTACTCGAGGGAAAGAAAAGCTCTCACCACGTTAGATGTCAAATGAGTGAAGATAATAGCCGGCAAAGTACTCACATTTATGGCTATGGCCTATTGCTCCCCGATCGGCATGTGAAACAGAATATTTCAACAACGAGTTGAAAGTGAGCAACGCGAACACTCGCAAGACCTGGGCTATAACAAACCAGTATTCTACGCGGATATAATAGTAAAAGCCATAGCAACATATATAAACAGATGACACCCACATCCCCGCAGCATCATGTATGCGTATGCATGCACCAAAAGTTCAGCTGAGGGGACGGTAACTTGGGTGGGTGATATATATAAAAGGACGGTGCGCGCCATACTTAAGTGTTGCTGTAAATGACCATGCTATATGATGAAGAACCTATGTTATACTCAAAACTAGACAAACTCATGGGCTGCCCCTTGAACAGCCAACGCGACCTAGAGCGATGGATCAACAGCATGAAATCAAAAGTTGGCAACAGCTCTAATTTTGACTACGAAGGCTCAAGTACAGAGTACTTGATTGTCGATTCTATTGTGAATCAAATCAATGTAAATGACTTGCGGAAACAAGTTGACTGGATGTTGGCATACCACGGATATACCCTACAAACGGTGTTTGGGTACCTTGAGCTAGTTGCCACGTATAACGGCCTAATTCAATAATATTTATTTTATTTATTTTGAGACTAAAATCTCTAAAGAAGGAAACACAGCATTGTCCATTACAGAACTCGTACACCCACCGGGAAAAACCGCTTATCGCCAAAGCTCATGGTGCATGTGCTCGGAAAAACTAAATTTTAATAACGCTGATCTGGACATGTAGAGAACAGACTGGGCGCATCCCCTCTTTTAAACCGTATCTGCTTTGATACAAATTCCTGCTAGTGATAATTTTAATATGCGGGGGCTGTTGCCAGAGCACTCCCATCCCCCCTGTGCAAAGGCTGGCCACATGCACCGGGCCGCATGACACGCATGCCCGGGTGAGCGTGTCGTCATTTGGTATGTGCGGCCCGAAAAGATCATGCATGTAAAATGACCTCTGCGTTATAGACAAGGCTAGTGATGGGCTGGGAATTCCGTGGGACAAGTTTGGATCCCCGAGTTTACTCGCTCTCCAGTAGAGCCAACAACTCTGTCAATGGGCCATATTCAGCCTTATCGACGAGCTCAAAATTATTGCAAAACAATACAAAGTGCTTGAGTGAAGTATTCAGATGCGGCTGCAAGCCGACCTCGGTAATTTGTTCAAAGTGGTGACAGTAAATATGGGCATAAACGCGAAACAGTCGCTTGAGAATCTGTTTGAACATGGGCAATGCGCCTCGGCCAAATTCAACTCCTAAAGCAGTCGGGAAATACTCTTTGTTTTCAAACTGACGCTGAATCCATTGCATCAAGTGGTCAATGTATTCGGGAGCTGAAAGACGGGTGGGTTTACGAAATGCCTCGGTCGTAGAGTCCTGCCAGAGGTACTCGTACTCTTCAGTAGCAATCATTTTAGGGCACGAAACCTGGGTACAGAGCCTATTAATCGTTGTGTAGAGCATATTGATTTGATTGTAAAAGTCATGCACGTGTACAGCGATCCATTCCGTCTTATCCTCACCTGGAGGGAGACGTACTGCTTCGCTGAGGGCATCTGAGCCCAAAGTCGCGGTGGCATATTCCTGTAAAGCACTTCTTTGGCGACTATTTAGCGTACGAGGACGGAATGTACGGGTTGTACGTGCATTTAGTGTTTGTAGGAAGCTCATGTTTTGACGCCACGAATTGCGGCTGAGCTGATGCAATATCAGGGGACCAAGTGTGAAGGGCCGGTATTGAATGATGTGATTAGTTTTAATTCGCCTCATAATTTCACTTGAAGCTTTCAGGTTTTAACTAATAATGGATACAACTTGGCAAAGAAAGGTCAAGGACACTGGCGCAGGATTTGTGGGTGGTGCCGTCCAAGTCCTAGTGGGCCAACCGTTTGATTTGGTCAAAGTGCGAATGCAAACCGGTCAATTTAACTCGATATCATCGTGCGTAGTCTCAACATTTAAAAATGAAGGGTTTCAGGCCTTTTATCGAGGTACTACTGCCCCATTATTCGGAGTTGGCCTATGCGTGAGTGTTCAATTCTATGCGTTTCATGAAGCTGAGCGTATTTTCCGGGCACGTAATGAGGGCAAGAATCTCTCATTTCAGCAATTCTACTACTCTGGAGCTGCTGCTGGTCTAGCCAATTCAATCATTACTACCCCTGTAGAGCATGTCCGTATTTTGATGCAGACACAGAAATCCCAGCAGTTCACGGGCCCGTTCGAAGCAGCAAGAGAAATCGCTAAACAACACGGGATTACTAAATTATATCGTGGCTTCTTGATCACCAGTTTGCGGGAAATCCAGGCATATGGTACCTGGTTCTTGACTTTTGAGTACCTGATATCAACCCAAACTTCTAGAGGTATTCAAAGAGAAAATATACCTACTTGGAAACTAATGATATTTGGGGCGCTAGCCGGTGAGGCATTGTGGCTTTCCTCGTATCCTTTGGATGTAATTAAATCCCAGATCCAAGGCGATCAGTTTGGCAAACGTGCGAGGTACAAGGGGTCCCTAGATGCGCTTCGCAAGACCCTCAGCTTGAATGGTATTGGTGGATTGTTTGTGGGCATTACGCCCACATTGCTACGTGCTATTCCAGCATCAGCCTGTACATTTGCCAGTGTAGAACTCACATTAAGAGCCCTGGGTTGAACACACTCCCAAACTAAAATTTTATGGGTAATTATCCATCCAGCTATTCCTTTTATAAAATGTGTCACAATTATCTAAATATGGGAGGCGCATGTTTACTGATTTTACAGTGCTCCAGTAAATCATTCCTGTGACCGAAGATTGTCTGACAAGTGAAGCACTTCAAGGCCGCTTCTTGGGAATCCAGGCGCTGCTGTTTGCGTTTCTTTGCCTTTTTTTGCTTTTCCTTGGGTTGAATTGTAATTGAGGAAGTTTTCTTGCATTTCTTGTGTGAATCCATTTGAGACATTATGTCCTCTACGCTAAGCGCAGTAGTGCCGGCAGCAAGCTCGGATACCTCATCGCCCGCCTCATCGGCTTTCCCTTGATGCTTGGGTTCCTTTCTTGGATTCATTTTAATATCCTCTTCAATCATTTGTTGTTGCAACTTCTTTAAAAGCTTGCCATGCTCAATCGTCTCTTCGTGGATAGCGAGTTCGGCATCAGAGCCAAACATCATCTCGCACACAATACATTCAACCTCCTGCTGATCAACTCTAGCCCATTGCTGTTGCTGATACTCGCCAGTTCTTGCTTCAGAAGAGCCAGATTTCTTTGGCTTCTTTTCCTGGGCTTTAATGTGCTTTCGATCTTGAATTTTTTGTTGATTTTTTACTCGGACATCCAATGTATAAACAAGGTTGACGAGACTGCGTACAGCCTCATTGAATTCCTTTTTGGCGGCATCTCTTACTCTTTTGTTGCGCGTCTCCATCATACGTCTGCTTCTTCTATCTTCGGCATGATGGACCGGATAGACATCCTCCCAACTGAAAGACTTGAGAGTGCTAAAACTTTTCCATGTGTTGTAGAAAGGTTTCGTTTGCGACGACCACTCTGCATCAATGTGTCCAAAGAGTGGTGCCTCCATGGTGGGGACTTCTTCTTTTGCAATCCCAAGCTCAAAGGCTGCTTCTAGCTCTTCATTACGCAGTCGTTCAAACAATTCAGTAGCAAGACGATAAAATTCATCTTTCTCAGGGTTCAATGTTTTTAAGAACGCTTTATCCATATACTGCTGTAACTCTGGTGTTTTGGTAATTTTAGCACTGAACTCAGAATACTCGGCAGTCTCATCGTGTTGGTCGTACCATGCCCTTTCTTGAGGGTCTGTAAGGACTTCATATGCTGCAAGAACCTTTGCAAACTTTGTGGCTGCTTCCTGTTCTTTACCAAGATTGCGATCTGGGTGGAGCCTCAGGGCCTGCTTTTTGTATGCCCTGCGGATCTCATTCAAATCTGCATTACGCTCCACTTGTAAGAGGTCATAGAGGTTAGATTTTGGCTGGATCTGGATACTTTGGTTGATACCCATAGCGGAAATATAAATAAATTTCTTGAAAAGATGAAAAGCTCGCCACGGACATTGTGGCGTTTACATCGCACTATGCAGTACTGGCAGTAGCGAGTGTCTGAAACTGGGCAGCATCCGAGCTAAGCGAAGGCATTAGAAGGCCTCTCCTCAATGCATATCTTTATATTATTAGAAATTTATCTGTGTACATTTGTTCCCAGCTTCATCTGAGCTGCGGACGCCCCCTATTCGATCTAGCAAAACGTAGATTAACTACAGCGAGCTATGCTAATAAATTAGAGTGAAACAGAGCAGTATGCATCCATCAGACTGATAACTTCATAAACACCATTTTCGTGTACAAAAATACTGTGCTGATTCTCCAAAACATCGGGGACAGTATGGCGTTCGATTTCGCGGCCATCGACGGTACGAGTGTACACAAAAGTGAAAGGAGGAGTGCCCGTAAATGCAAATTGAAGCTCAACATCTTCATCGCGGTGAATATTAAACGAAGGTTGGCGGGTAATACGACTTGAAGGCAGGTCATGTATTGTAATGGTCTGATCCAGCCTAGCAGGGCACATTGACTCGTCCTCAAGTGTCAAAAGGTGCAAGCTTCCAGGGGTCGATGCCAATAAGCTGAAATAATCATCAGTAGACACCGTATGCTTCCGCTTATTGAGAGTGTATCCTAATTTGAGTACACCAGTCCCATGTGCCTTATTCAATTGTACATAGTCACCAACACAGTAGTCAAGCTTATCCAGCGCGAGTTTGGGCGCGCGAACCGTTTTAACATGTACTGTCGACTGCGAAGCCACTGGGTAACCCTCACAACCATAAGCATCCTTGATGCTCTTGAGCCTGACCTGGTAAGAACCCTGTAAACCATCGAAGGGTTCATACAAATTGTAACGGCCATCTTTCTCTAGAGCAATTTTCTTTACGGTGATCTTGTTCTTGGCATCTCTTAGCTCAAGCGTAATCACAAATGGGGCCATACCTTTCAAAACGATAGGAATGCCCTGAGGATCATTCGCACTTTGGCATAGGCTATATGTGGAACCAGCTCTCGCATGCATAACGACAGGCTCTTCGCGTACCTCCTGCTTAAGAACAAGCGCGCTTGAAGACTTTTCACCCTTTGGATAAACCTGATCAGCGAGCCAATAGTATGTGGTCCACACACCAGCTACCCCACGAGGTTTGTGGGTGATTTTAATTTTCGTATTTGCTGTGTCTTGGACATCAAAGGTACTCTTGCCATTAGGGTCAACTGTTTCAGACCATACTTTGAATGGAGGCTCGCCCTTCAGTTGCAGAAGGTCAACATTTCCTGCGCTTTTCATACAGACTTTCTCTTGGGTATCTACCACCTCGAGACTTGGACGCTCATAAACAGAAACAACGACCTCGTTTCTCCGGCCAATTGTTCCTAAACAGCCATCATTAAATTCAAGTAGCCTGTATACACCAGGTTGGGAGATTGGAAGCACTGAACCACTCAGCGTAGTGACAATTTCAGTACCATTAATAGAGTACTTGAGGCGCTGCTTGTCGCCCTGGGCATTCGAGATTTTAAGCGGAAGCGTAAGGTGCGCATCATAAACTTTCATGGCCTGAGGACCTGTAAATTCGACATTGGCGAGCTTAGAGCGGACCGCGATAATTGGACTCTGAACACCAAGGGGTGTGGTACACCCTTCGATATCAGTGATGCTCTTGAGTATTACACGGTGATTTCCACCACTTAACTTGCCCAAACTTATTGTAAGGTCGCCATCAACGCCATCCTCGGTGAACTGCTTGCCATCGAGCTCATACACCAACTTAAGGGGTCCTTTACCCTGTACCTTGGCAGTAACATGGGCAATCTGGTCAGGGCAGTAGCTTGTCTTCATGCCACTCAAGAACGAAGCACCTGCCAACTCACGGATCGTTTGTGCTTGTTCATACTGAGGCCCCGAGAGCTCAATTTTGCGGTACTTGTCCTGGACAGCGGTGACCTGGTACTTGAAAGAACCTATCGAACCCGGTTTGAACGTGATGATGTTCTCCGTATCCTTGGAATCAAGACTATCCTGGCGAAGAACTCGAGACCCAGCAAGTGTTCTGTACCATACCCTAAAAGGTGGCGTTCCTTGGAGAACAAGATCAGCATTGATACCACTGGGACCCGAGCATTTGTCTTTGAGCTGCTCAAACGTAGCTTTCAAAGATGTCGGGGGCGGCTCGAATACTCGAATCTGACGAGAGGATGCGATTTTTCCAACAGGGCAGATGTTCCCCGAGAATTTCTCAATAATGTAGGTGCCCACCTGATCCAATGGAAAAGTTAGCTCGTCCGAGTTTATTTTCACAGTGTGCTGTTCACCATCAGGGGACGAGTACACAAGCACGACGGGATACTCTGTCGACTGGATTGAGTAAACAGCTTTGGCGCCTTCGAGAAGCGGTACATCCTCATTACCATTTTGGCGCTTGATTACGGCAGGTGAATGAATTTTCACATCAAGCTTCGCGCTGGTGTTTACCCAATTATTTAAAGCATCCTTGATGGCAACGACTTCAAGCTGATAGTTACCTGCTTCTGAGGTATCTACTTGAGCAGGGAAAGAAACAGTTGAGAGTTGTAACTCATCGTCTTGTCCCACCTTCAAAATAGTATTGTTAGAAAGTACTATATCGAATGGTGGAATTCCTGTCACTTCAAGGTCGGGGCTGAAGGGCGAGTTCTGGCAAACTACATTTTGTCGGGGAGCATTGACCTTGATCGTGGGGCATGGCGGCACAGATATGAGAGGACTCTGGACTTTGACACTCTTCATTGACTTGTCAACAACCTCGCCCAAGCGGTAAAATCCAGCGTGGGAGATTGGCAAATACATATGGGTGAGTGAGCCCGCTGCTTTGGTGAGAACGTTGCGCAATTGTTTTTGGTCAAATTCGATGTTAAACACTTCTCCGTCATAGCCCTTCGCAGCTAACATAACTGAATGAGGTGTAGTATTGTTGAGTATTAAATGGAAATACGCAGCATCGCCGTTATCAACACAAACGGGGTCATCAACCTGGAGAGTAGCGAGCGACTCAGGCAGGAAATTAACGGTGTATTTACCACTAAGATGCTGGCGTGCCATACTGTGGCTGGACTCCGGCTTGACCCGATGTCCTGTGACGGCGATCTGACGGCCTGTCAAGTTAATCAGGAATAAAACGGGTACTTTGATGAGGTATTGGTCAAAAAGAATAGCATTAATGACTACCAAACAAAAGAATAATCCCGTGAAAATTTTGCTGCGGAAATCAAGCCACGGGATACGGACTTTGGCAAGCAATAAACAAAATAGGAAGTCCAACGCGGTATAGTTGTAAAAGGCGCGATGGCCACTACTAAACAGCTTGGAGACTTGCAGGGCAAAGAAAGTACATGCAGCTATCCAGCGGTAGCGTGGACCACTTGATTGCGCCGGCGAAACTGGCGCGTGCTTGAATCTTGGTCGCATGTCAGCGAGTACACCAGTGGGAGTACCCTTCAGCTACAACAAAGTAGTAATAGCTGCCAGACAAAAACCACGCTGGTGAGTTGACAATTATTATCCATGCCAATGTGTGTCATGTAGAATCTAGATTTCATATCAACTAAACTAGCTAGAAGCTGTGACGGTTGGTAAGGTCTGAGACGACAACGTAGTCTCGAGCTAGAGTCTTCAGAATCGGTCCGTAAAAAGTTTGCATTACTATGCTAGTCACTTGCGAATTGGTTCATTTACCGCCCAGTCCTCACTATGCCTCCTGTATCTCATCTCGTTTACCCCCTTCTGTCCTCCCCATATCCCCCCCCCCCTGCTTGACCAATTACATCATGCTCAAAAGAGGACTGGTGAATATTGTACGTGGGTTCAAATTCCAAGCCAAGGACTATGCCCCCAGCCCTGGATTCAGTGTGTACAGCGCTGATCTTGAACAGGCGATTGCTGATACTCTCAAGAACACCCCTTCTCCCACAAAGGCTTTCCAGAACTCTGATGGCACCCCTCGCGCTCCCACCGATTCTGAGCTCCAAAATGCCGCTTCTCTTGGTGCTTTGGCAGATACCAGCCGCGCATCCTTAATGGACCGCTTCAAATTGTCTACTGACCAGAATCAGCAGCTTCTTCAGAACGACGCACTTTTGATGGAGTATTTCCTCAACGGGCGTCGTATTTTGGATAAGATACCGGTTGAGGACCCCGCCACCGGCAACATTGAGTGGACTGTTGTGCGCGAAAACCAAAAAGAAGGGTGGGAGAATATCATGTACTATGGTTATGTTCCTGGTCTTGTGGGTGCACTCGGTCTTTACTATTTCTTGCAAAAAGAGGACTTAGCCTCTTGGGCTAGTGAAGAGCTTCGTTTGCGTGCCCAGGAGAATGGTGGACCCGTCACCGGCTCCAAGAAAGAGCAGGACGATCTCATTGTTGAGCGTATCCTCTCTGGAGATTATGACAAGCTTGCTGGTGTTAGAAAAGCCGGCGGCGAGTTGCCTCAGAGTCTTCTCTAAACTTTAGCATATATATTAATCTAGCAATCTATGATGGGGAGCTTAAAGGGGACAGAGGTCTGGGTTTGTCCAGGGTACCCCATGTGGAATCAACAAATGGCTTGTAGATGTCTGTGTACATCTTCAGACTTGAACCGCCCCCCCTTACGAGTGTCAAGTGGTACTACGTCTTAATCGAAAGTTCTGAGGATGAGTGAAACGCCACTAACCTCATGGATTTGGGAATCGACACGCCTGGCGAGC
Source organism: Wickerhamiella australiensis (assembly GCA_030579635.1). Lineage (NCBI taxonomy): Eukaryota > Fungi > Ascomycota > Dipodascomycetes > Dipodascales > Trichomonascaceae > Wickerhamiella > Wickerhamiella australiensis. The sequence goes on along the minus strand of JAKTRM010000028.1, from coordinate 89,658 downwards.
TTTTATCATATCTACGCGATAGACTACGATAAATGAACATCAAACAGAGCCTCTAGTGCGGCTTCAAGAAGCATGCCTTACCCCTTATGACACTTGTGCAATCTCTTGAAATTCGTAGTTGACTCAAATGGTGAGTCCAGAATCAACACATCCCACTGCCTACAGCATTTTAGGCCTTGTGCTTTCCCAGTTTCCCATGGCCTCATTGGCTGAGTATCGTGGTACTGAAAGGGTTGCCAAATTTATAGAGGGTAGTGAAGTTTAAAAAAGCGCCTAGGTTGTCTGATCGAAAACTGGTCCGAGGGAAGTCTCAGCTGTCCGGCATCATCGTTCACGCCTTACAATGCTCCAATCTCTTGAAAGTGAGTATATACTAGTGCCTCTTAATCTGTTTGACGTTAATGTCTCCCAGTGCGATCAGCCTTCAACGGCTTAAATATACTGGGTGCCGCATGAGCGAGACTTTTTCGTCAACTCAACCGACACCAAGCTGCTCAGAAGAGCTCAACTTCTTTGGTAGTCAGTCCAATGCACAGTTAGGGGCGACAAAGCCTAATCACATCTACTTTGAACGGTTGAGTCAAAGTGTAAGCCCCATACAGGCTATCTCATGAGAGTGAGTCGAACAAGGTGCGCCCACGCGTAATTCTGGGCAGATCTTGCTCTGGCAGGATGATTGCCTCTAGAGTTTGTAACTGCTGATGCATACCCTGCAGCAGATAACGTTGACGATGCGGCAACCCAGCTCAAGCAACCACCACGCGAACCTCGCTAAATACCATGTTTTTTCACCTGATGAAATACCTGCTTTGAATATATAACATCGCGAACGACATGCGTCAAAGACGCCTTCGCTTGGAGATATAGCCGTACAAACCTGTGTGGTGACGTATACGGCTGCCTCTCCTTCACAAGAGTATATGCCGCGCAGCTGCAGTCCACAGGAAATATTTTTGAAAACCGAAAAAAAGAGGAAATGTAGTGATATTGAACCTGAGGGGAGTTTATTTTACGTCCATATTTATTGAAAAATATAATCAGCTCGCCCCAGTCCTGCTGGGAAACACTGCATGCCTCTTGAAGACGGAGTACTATTCGCTGTCCCGGTATGCAGTCCCCAGACAAGCACCCTCAAAGTCCACAGATCACCTTGAGGCATAGGAGAAGGATAGAATTGGCAAAAACGCGGCGAAGAGCAAATCCTTTTTGAGTTGAACGTAGGTTTGAGCTATAAAAATACTTGAGACATTGGCCCACCTGTCTGGCCCGCATATGCATATGCAGCTAATGCACGACTCTCTTTTGGCAACACACGCTTCCGCTGCTACCCTCCCCCCTTTAATGCCGAGCGAAGAGGAAATTAGCGAGTTGTTCGATGAGGCAGTGGAAGAGTACAAGCAAGCCGCGGACGCGAATATCGTGCAATACTCAGCTACCAACCCGGACCGTGCCGTGGAGCACTCGACCAGAGCCAAGGCAAAGCTACTGGAGCTGAGGGACTTGCTGCAACATAGGCTAACGTCCTCAGTGAGATGGCAGCAGTTTGGTGCAAACAGGAGATATCTACCCTTGGAATATTACCTGGGGCTAAACCAGCTCCATAACTTTGGAGAGGCAAGCATGTGGGATAAAGTAAGAAACCTATATCAGGCCGTGAGATATTTCATTGACTATCTTTGGACTACTTTTGCATTGGGTGTCCCAGGACTAGAAATCCACTACTCGATAATCAAGATGCTCACTCCGCGAGGTAGATATTCAAAATTTGACCTGCAACCTATTCGTGCAGATAATCCTGACTCAATAGCGCAGGGGCGATTGCAACATGTGGTCGTCCTCTGGGATGAGCTTAAAGATGAGGTTGTTCTGGCAAATGGAAGTCTGAGGTTTTATCAGTATACCGCAACAGATGCCGTCGTACAAATTATCGATATCGCTCGCGACAAATTGCCCGCATGCCTCGAGTTGTCCCGAATCCAGATAGAGACAGTCAAGCTGCAGCAACCAACGGATGTGGCGAGTCCAGTTCCGGGAAGCGATATCTGGGCCACATTCAATCAGGATGATGCTTAAAAACCATTTTTATGGTTGTGCATTCTCTTTATACCTAATACTATCGACCTAGAAAAGCATGCAAAGTGTGGTTCTCAAGTCAAGGAGCGTCTGCGTAACTGCATGCGGCAGGTCCGGGGGCTAAATGAAAACCCTTTCTTCTTGAACGCTATTCATCATGACCTTATTTGTCCTAGCGACATAGATAGCTCAATTAAATTATTCAAGTATAGAGAGGAAATAACTGCAAGCTTAGCCGTGTGCTTGAACTGAAGTAAGATATGCAGTCTTGAGGGAAGTTTGTGTAAGGTGAGATGCCTTCTCAGCGATCTCTCAGATCACACACCCCGCCTTGCTATAGCGCTTTTATTGTCCATGACTGATCCAATGACTCCTTCGATTACTTCTTTATGTTAAGGAACATGTAAATCAACTCTTTGTGCAGCTGACCCACCACTCGCGTGTGGTTTGTGTTTTGACCTCACCTCATCTCATCTTCACTGGTGGCACTGATAGTAGACGAGCTGCTTCCTCTACGGCGGTGCTGCATCCTGTCAGTGAGAACTTGAGTTGCAAGTAGCTCAAGAGGACTAAAATTTGGATGAGAAACAGGCTCGTTTGGAATTTGTATCTGTGGTATTCTCCCAAGCTTGCTTGGCGAGGTATTCATTGTATGCATTTGTGGCATGTTGTCTTTTTGGGCCTTCAGCTGCGCCCTCAGCTGGATAATCTCCTTGTCTTTATCACTACACAAGGTCTCGAGATCCTTGAGACGCTGCCGGGTCTTTTTCAGTCGGCGGCGAATAGACTCAACGTCCAGGGTGTGCTCGTTCTGACCAACGAACTCAAGCACAAGCCGCTCAATTTCCCGCTTTGAGATATCACGCTCCACCTCATGACGCTGTGCATTTTCTTGTGTCTCAAAAGATTGTAATTTGGACTGCAGCAAGTAATGATTGGCAAGCCCTCGAAATTGCTTGGTACTTCCTTCTGCATTCTGAATTGTTTCTACGGCTTTGAGTAGATTTGGTCTCAACTCCTCATCGGGCAATTTCTCCACATCTTCTTTGCTCAGGAACCAAGTAGGAAGCGGCAAGGGAGGGATCTGAGCGTTGACACTCAACGAGCTATGACTTGAAGGCCGGGAAGCAGATTTCGCACTATGCCATGGGCGTACACTCGCAGGAGAAACTGGTAAAAACAGCTTGCTTCCGGGTGTGAGTGGTACGCGAGTAATTCTCTGGCTTTTAGGGGTCGCCAGTACCCGGTCACGTATAGGCGATGATTGTTGCTCTGGAGTGCGTGGAGCAGTAGGACTCGAAGGAACAGGAGTAGCTAATTGTTTGTGTATTGGTGATTGCAGCCCATCAGTCCCGATACGGATTTTTTTCTCAGGTGTAGATGGTGGATGCATGTATGTTTGGATGTTTACAGATGACAAAAGAGTGTGGTGTGTGTGCTCGAAAACTAGAGCTACGGACTGTTGAATTGAAGGCGATTTAAGCTATTTTGATTGCTGAAATAAATACTGTCTTGTCAAAAGTTCAGTATTTTAGATGCTAAGAAGCCACTATGGATGGTTGTTTATTTTTTAATAATTTATATGGATGTATGCACGTATTATGCATGCAAGCTATCTATTTGGTGTGTTACAGAATAGGCTGGTCTAGATAGCTTGAATGTGTTCACCAGTCTATCAATCATTCAATAATCATAAGGCTTCGCACCCAGCGATTCTAAAGCTAGTGACTATTTCTATAGGCGTAAGCGCTTTCTCTCTTCATGTCTTTAGTCACAGTAGCAACGGTCCAGCTAAACCAATGGGCACTTGATTTCGAAGGCAATAGAGACAGGATCATTGAATCAATCCAAATTGCCAAGGAAAAAGGTGCACATTTTCGCACCGGGCCAGAGCTCGAGATATGCGGCTACGGCTGTCTCGATCATTACCTCGAAGCAGACACATTTGTGCACTCATGGGAAATGATGATTGATATCCTCAAGCACAAAGATTGTCAGGATATACTGCTAGATATTGGAACACCTATTCTTCATAAGGGAGTGCGATATAATGCCCGAGTAATTGCATTCAATGGTCAAATCAAACTGATTCGCCCGAAACTGTGGCTTGCTAATGATGGAAATTACCGTGAAATGCGCTATTTCTCTCCCTGGGCTAAACATAAGCAGGTAGAGCAGCACACTTTGCCGTTAATTGTGCGTCAAGCAACAGGTCAGACCTCGGTACCTATTGGCGACGGTCGTCTCTCAATCGGTGGAACTGCGCTTGGGTTCGAGACTTGTGAAGAACTGTTCACTCCGCATAGCCCACATATTGATCTGGCTTTGGACGGTGTAGAAATCTTCACCAATTCTAGTGGATCTCATCATGAGCTACGAAAATTCAACACTCGGTTGCACTTGATTGCTGAGGCGACTCGTAAATGTGGTGGCGTTTATCTTTATGCGAACCAACGTGGGTGTGATGGCGACCGTCTCTACTATGATGGATCAGCGATGATTGTCGTGAACGGCGAGGTGGTTGCTCAGGGCTCTCAATTTAGTCTCAAGGATGTTGAGGTTGTGACTGCTACGGTAAACTTGTCAGAAGTACGCTCATTTCGCGCCTCCCCATCTTTTGGCATGCAATCATCGCAAGCAGTACCGTATCCAGTGGTTGAAATGATGGAATTGGATGGTGTCATGAACGGAACCGATAATGATTTTGTTTTTGGCCTGGCGCCAAGTTCCAAACTCTCTAAAGTACAGATTCACGAGCCCGAGGAGGAGATTATGCTAGGGCCTGCATGCTGGCTCTGGGACTATCTTCGCCGATCCAAAGCATCGGGATACTTCCTGCCCCTCTCGGGTGGTATTGATAGCTGCTCGACTGCAGTTATTGTGTATTCAATGTGTAGGATTGTAGTGCAAGAGTGCCAAGAAGGAAATAAGCAAGTCATTGCGGACGTGCAGCGGATTGCTTGTAAGGAGGCCCCATGGACACCTGAAGACCCGCGTGAGCTTGCTAACCTGATTTTTCACACAGCGTATCTTGGCACTGAGAACTCGTCTACCGAAACTCGCTCCAGGGCAAAACAGTTGGCGAATGATATTGGCTCGTACCATCTCGATGTCAATATTGATACTGTGGTAAAGGCTATGAACGCGCTGTTCACTTCCGTGACTGGGCTAATCCCCAAATTCAAAATCCATGGCGGCTCTGAACGCGAGAATTTAGCTTTGCAGAATATTCAAAGTCGATTGCGTATGGTTATCTCGTATCTTTTTGCTGCCCTCCTCCCCTGGACGCGTAGCATGCCAGGTGGGCTGCTTGTTTTAGGGAGTGCCAACGTAGACGAGGCATTGCGTGGGTACCTCACCAAATACGATTGCAGTAGCGCTGATGTGAATCCGATTGGTGGCGTTTCCAAGAACGACCTTAAGAGTTTTATCAAATATTCTGAGAAAGAGTTGGACCTACCTATCCTCGCCGAGTTTTTGTCCGCTCTGCCTTCTGCTGAGCTAGAGCCCATGACTGAAAACTATGTCCAGAATGATGAAGTTGATATGGGTCTTACCTATGATGAGCTCAGTGTCTTTGGAAGACTGCGTAAAATCAACAAATACGGTCCTTACTCCATGTTTATGCACCTGTGCCATGAGTGGACTCCCCTAATGGGTCCAACTGAAATTGCCACCAAGGTGAAGAGGTTTTTCTATTATTACGCTGTTAATCGGCACAAGGCCACTGTATTAACTCCGAGTTATCACGCCGAGCAATATTCGCCCGATGATAACCGGTTTGACTTGCGGCCATTTTTGATTCCCGCGTTTCCGTGGGCATTCAAGAAAATTGATGAGGCTGTGAAGCGCAAAGAGTAAATAATATGAGTATCAAAAGCCGGAATTCCTAACGCAAATCAGCCCGTCCCCACCCACCTCTGGCTAAATTAAATATCATTAAATAACACTAAGTCCTAAAAGAACCAAACTTCGGCACAAGCTTTGTGTTCACACGCTCCCAGAAATCTACTAGAGTCAGAGTAACTTTTTCGGGTGCATCCTCATGAACAAAATGGTTGCAACCAGAAAGCACCACCAGTTGGTATTTACCTTGCATTTGGCCAACCATCAATTTCTTGTCGAGACGTCCCGTGCCAGCGAGAATCAGCAATCGGGCACATGGGCTAGCCAAAAATGCATCGTCAAGGCCCGCAAACCAGGTATTCCAATATGGAGAGGACTCAAGAAGATCTAGACAGAAAACGTAGCTTCCACTTTCCCTTTTGAGAATTGCTGGAATAGATATATTTGCAGAATCTTTGTTTTTGAGGAGATGTCGCAGACTCCAAGCTACTGCTTCATTGAGACTTGCAAATGACTCGGGCCAGCTAGCAACAAGTGAAGGCATACTGTGCAAGCTCTGCTGAGCGTATTCTTCGACTGCATCTATAACAATCAGCCCCTTAACATTCTGGAGGAGACTCTGGGAGCAGACTTTGGAAACAACTGTGCCACCCATTGAATGCCCCACAAGAATAAGCCCCGCGCTTGTGAGATCGAACGTACTTACGATAGCGATAAAGTCTGCTAGCAGTGTGTCAATGCTGAGGTCTGGGATACTCTCTTCGCTCTTGGGCTCTGATTTAGTCCTTCCATGGCCTCTGGCATCATAAGCCAGTAGGCCGCAATCTGGTAACCGCTGCTCAATATCCATAGCTAATACCGCAAATGTCGAGGCAGAAGATGCTGCGCCGTGATGAAAAATAAATAGAGGACCATTTACAGTTGCTGGTTTATAGAAAGCATTAAAGTCTTGGCCCCGAGCTGAGACGATTTGATTATCCCAGTTCATGTCAGGTGGGTCAGGTGAGTGCGCGGACATCAGGTAGGGTGTGTGTGGGCAGTGCTCACGGGCTTGGGTGAGTTGAGTTAGCTAGGGGATAGCTCAAGAACAGCTCATCCAGGCTATTTTTACACACGCAGAGTCTATCTTGTCACACGCAACTCCATTCGAATGGCGCTCTATTAGCGGCGAACGCACATAATTATTTCAAGCATCTTTCTCAGACATAAATTAGGTAGAGTTACATTATTGGAAAACAGAGCCTTCTTCGGGAGAATCAATTTTCGGCGGCGCCCTGTCGCACCACAGCCATCATGCCGTGCACTCAAAAACGTGAATGTTATTATCAGCAGTTGTATCCACCGCCATTACAATTCGGTGTGGGTGAAACGCTAGCGACTCGATAGCCGACCTTTGTGGGCTTATCGAGGGTATACGAAGCGTACTTACTCTACGGCCAGTGGTCGACCACAAACCAACAACTCGAGAACCCGTTGCAATTACGGGCGCATGCTCGTGAATATCCACTGCACGCATATCCTTAGTATGCGCTCTGAACGAAACTGCTGGGTCGTTATAGCGAATATCCCAGAGGTTGACAGTGCCATCTGCAGTACCACTCATGAGCTCACGAGCACCACCACGCTGCATTTTCACATCTAGTACTTGTGAATTGTTTTGGCTATAGCGAGCCACAACGATCTGGTTACGCGATTGTCGGCGGTCATACACATGTACAGCACCATCAGCAAACCCGGCGGTCAAGACATTACCCGTAACTTGATCACTTGTCAGGCATGTGAGACGTGCAGCAGTACCGATTGGAATATCCTCAGTAACACTCTCACGTGCAGCATCCCACACGCGTATAGAGCGCACATCACCCCCAACTAAGAGAGAACCCCGCGACTGATGCCAGTCAATGCAGATTGGGGATAATTTGTGCTGAGGAACTAAATCAGCCAGAACCCACCATGAAGTGACCAGCTCAATATTGCTAGGTGAGTCGTAATGACGGTAAATACGAGCCACGCCATCACTTGATGCTGTTAACAAAAGAGCCTGATCATCTTCATTAATGAATTTCGCATCGCACAAGACTGTTTTCCCAGGATTGTTGTTGTTAAACTGGTTTTGACGGGTACCACTCTCCCAGTCCCAAACTGAAACCACATTTTTGTTATCGAGTGCAATCATGTGCGGTTCAAACTGAGCAAACACCAGTTTAGTCGGTTTACTGCGGTTCTTGAAAACGTGTTTGGGATTGTTCCACGAGCCAGTGACTGCGAGATCTTTTTGCACCTGAGTGCGAGCTAATATACCTTCGTTACGCTGCTTGCGCCAAAGACGTTCCAAGTGTTTTTGGGAACCCTGCTCATCGGACCCAAAAGAGTGGTGTAGCTGTGGCTCAGTAAAATATTCGACACTCCACTCATAGAATTTGCTCAATAGGGGCAACTTGAGATCCTCGTGATTATGTTGCTCACCAACAGCGGGCACCACCGGCGCGCGATCAAAATTAGGTTTAGGCAAGGTTGATGAGGATGTTACTGAAGTTGGTCGCGGGGAGTTGAATAATGAGCGGGCATACTGTAAAGCAGACCCAAATAGTGTGTCGCCACTGTTATCTTCTTTTCCTGGGGTTTCAAGGCCACTCGGGCATGAAGAACCAGCGACACTACTGTTTGAGATGCGGGGACTGAGGGCCGGTTGAATTGTGTTCAGTTCAGGCGTCGTATCCTCAGCCGGTGGACTCTCGTTATCAACTATTTTCGACATCTGCTCAACTTGGCTGGCTAAAGGCGATTTGAGTAGCTTGCTGTAGACATAATCCACCAACATGGCTGCTGGGTCGCGCACAGTTGAGAAAGAGTCTGCACTCAAGCATAAAAGGACCCGCCAAGATGCCAAGTGAACTGTACCATGTGCTGGAGACTCTGATCTGAAATCACCATTCTGAGCTTCGTGGTAGTCCTCTTCAATCGTAGTAAAAGCACACACCAGAAAGCTACTAAGAGCCTGTTTGACAAATTTAGAGATGAATATCACAGCCTCGCGCCTCACTACCGGTGAGGCATCTAGGCCAATGGCGTTGATGCGTGGCACCAGATGCTCATCTCCAGGACCGAAGTAAGTTGTCAAAGCAACTACCGCTGCGGCGCGGACTTCAGGAATCGGGTCTTCAAATCGTGAGAGAAGGTTTTCGAGTAGCTTGGGTACTTGCTGCACTGGTTTGCGTCCCTCAGGGTAATCACTCCAGATTTGTGAGAGACAGAGAAGAGCCCATTGCCGCATGAGGGGAGAGTCGCGCTCGACAATATACTCACTCAAGGTCTCATATAATGGCAACTGCACACACAAGTGTTGTCCCTGTTTGTACCCGCGGCAAAATTGTGCAATGATAAATGCGCACATAGCCCTATAAGCGGAAGCGTTCACATTAGTCTCCTGGCCTTCACCAGCAGTATCATCACCCACAAGCGTTTGGGGCGAGGTCAAAATTGAAATGAAGTAGTTATAGCCATTATCCTTGATTAGCTCGGACTGGATCTCCTTGTAGTAAACAGCCATAATACGAGTCCAAATAAATACTAGCACAGGCTTCAATTCGGGCGCAGGACTTTGCAAGAGCTTTTGGACATAGATAAAAAAACTGATACTCAGAGCAATACGGATTGCTTTGGGCCCCAAATCGAGATACCGACTTAGCAACAAAAGGGCCCTCAAACGGTGTATCTGCGATAACAGAACCTGCAACAGAATGGGCAACTGTTCGGGGGGCTCATCAATATCGGTGGAGCGGTACTTGAGCCAAACCTCGAATGCTGTTAGTTGTTGCTCAAAGAAATCGCTATGTTCGTATTCGTACACTTTTCCCTCGGCCTCTGCTTGCTGAAGTGCTGGGAGCTGGAGCAAGTAGCTGTGAACTGCCAAGTCCCAGGAATCCCACATAGGATGATTATGAGTATCGGGCAACTCTGGGGTCGAGACTGGGTGACAGTTGTAAACTCTCATGAGGCGAACTGCGAGTAAGAAATTGCGAAACATTGCGGCAACAACCAGGTCCTGGCGAAAGAGTTTCTTGAATAGCGTACGATCCAGTGCAGACCATGCAATAGTATCGGTGATGGCCGTGAAAATCCAATTGAGCTCACCGAGTGGTGTCCTTCTATCACTGATTTTACCAGGAATTACAATATTACTGGGATTCAGCCCTTCAATGTTATGTTGCATAACGAACCACTTTACTGCAATGTCGACTGGAGAAGTTATACAGCAAGTGAACATATCGGCCGGTAGTTGGGGGTGCATTGGCAAAATCTCATCCGCGCGGCATGCGCCTATTTGAATACATCCCTCAAAGCCTTGAGGATCATCCTTACGATTTTTTTCGAAGTATTCATTGAAATTCTTGAGAATGTTACCGGCGCCCGAGCAATCAAAGCAGTAAATCACGGGGCTCCCGAGCCATGAATGCAGCTCGTACACACTCACAGGAATATACTGGGTGTACCCACGATTAAAAACCCATATCTCGCCGCTAGGTGTTGGTTTCGGAACACCATGACCATTATAATGGAACAAAATGCGGTCGTCACGGGCTGAGCGCCTTAACCCGATACAAAACCGCTTAGTGTCTTCAACATTAGGATCCAAGCACTGTTTATATTTTGTTCGGGTACTCAGGCTCTCATATTGTGCCTGCAAGTTTTTACCAATTTGCTCAATGGCCTTCTTAGAGTCTGTGATATGACCAGGGTTCACCCAGGCCTCCAGTTTGGCACAGGGCTGGGTTTTAATCACATCAGGGGGGTCGACACCCAGATTCAAGCATAAAACAAGTGCAGCATTGACTGTACGCTGGCGGTCACTCGAGCGCCAATCATTTTGGGCGGTTTGTGCCTGCTTGGGCACTGCGCCAGTCTCATGACGCTCATCGTCGTAGTAATTGCGGAAACCTTGCGCTAGGTAGACCATCCATTCTTCAGATATCACCCCAAACCCATGTCTTATCTGAGTGTTATAGAGCACCGTTTCCACTCCACTCACATTGTGCTCAGGATCCGACATTTGTGGGTGGAGAAGTAAGCAATGATAGTGGTTCTACTGCTGGGGGCTGGGGTAGAGTCGTCTCCGAACACCAGGAAAAGTATAAAAATCGCAGTAAATGAAATTATAGATAAGTTTACTAGGCTGAGCTCTCCTCTCCAGACTCTCGAGTACTTTGCAAAGGGTCTTGAGGATTGTCCGTACACAAATGCTGGTACAGGCTCTGAATTAAACCAAGATGGTGACATTGAGTGCGATTCTTGTGTTGTGCTCCACGGACCAAAACAAATGAGTGCATGCGTCGCCGCCGCTAAAGATGTTTTAAACCCATCACTCGTCTGTACCGCCATGCTTGAAGACTCCTCGAAAATCGGGCTATCTGCACCCCGGTTTTTGGCAGGCCATGGTGTTTACGAGTATGCAAAAACGAAAAAGCACCTCAAGACTGGGAACCTTGAGACTTCCCGGAGTAGAAAAGCATTCCGGTATTGGACTGAGCGACACCCAGTCACAGACACCATTGGCGTAATAGTGGTTGATTCACACTCGTGGGCAGCATGTGCATCTTCAGGTGGGTCGCTTCTCAAGTTCCCTGGCCGAGTGGGGCCAGCAGCTGTTCCTGGTGCAGCTGTGGGCGTCTCCTCTGCTTCGGCGGCAGTGTGCTCGGGGTTCGGTGAAGACATACTCACCTGCAGTCTCGCAAGACAAGCTAATTCAGTGGAGAGTTTAGAAGATCTACTTCATGTCATGGAAGATTATGAGCTGCAACGTAGTCCTTACTTTGGAGTAGTGAGGGCTCAGAGGCTGGAAACATCAGTGTATGTCGACTACTTTCACACCACAGAAGCAATGACGTTTACAATATTTGATACTGAAAGCAGAGAGCGGCAACATATTTACTCTGGGGGAGGGGGCCGTGGTGGGAGAGGCGGTGGCTATAAGTTTGACTTGTAGCATTGATTCAGGACCCCTTTGTGTAGTTGCATTGATCAACAGTGCTCAACATTCACCTGACCGAATAGGGACGCGTCGATGCAGTGAGTCTGTGTTTAGCTTCTCGGAGCTTTTTGAAGCGCATGAGTTGAGGTATTTCGATGAGTGTAGCTGTTAAATGAAAATGCTTACTCTAAAACAGGAATTAGCTGTAGAGAAGTGGTTCAAGGACCGCCAAAGAAGCCGAGTCACCTAGCTGGACTTGATTCACGCGTGTATTCCCACTCTTGATATATTATTGGCAGGATGCTTACCAGCCGTTGTGCTACTCAAGCCTGCGATAACGCTAAAACTCCAGTGGTCGCAAAGCTCCTCACGTCAGTCGAATAACTAGATGGACCATACAACGAATTATATATATGAAGATTCAAGTAAATAAAACGCACACACACAGACACACACGCAATGACTCAGGTGCACCTCTCTTTGTCACGTGGGCGCTCGTAATACTCAGCTGGACCAAATACTAAAGCTCAATTCTCTACCGCGAAAATAACTCCAAAAAATGGCGAAATTTGAGACAATCCAACTCCACGGTGGTCAAAAGCCTGATAATGACACTTCAGCTAGAGCCGTTCCTATCTATGCTACGACCTCCTACGTTTTTTCTAGCTCCCAGAACGCTGCAGATGCATTTTCCCTCGAAGCACCATCTTATGTGTACAGCCGAATCGCGAACCCCACGAACGAAGTGTTTGAGAATCGTATCAATGAGCTCGAAGGAGGCATTGGAGCTGTTGCAGTGGCCAGTGGCCAAGCTGCTCAGACTTTGACTCTGAGTGCGCTTGCCGGTGTTGGAGACAACATTGTAGCCTCTACTCATCTTTATGGAGGAACTTATAACCTTCTCAAGGTTAGCCTGAAGCGTTTGGGTATCGAAGTGCGGTTTGTGGCGGGTGACAGGCCCGAGGACTTCGAAAAGGTAATTGATGATAGGACACGTGGAATTTACGTCGAGAGCATCGGAAATCCTGGCTACGATGTCCCCGACTTCGAGGGACTCTCAGCTCTAGCCCTGAAGCATGGAGCGCCTCTTGTCGTGGATAACACTTTTGGCGGCGCCGGCTATATTGTCCGACCCTTTGACCACGGTGCTCACATCATCGTCCATTCTGCTACAAAGTGGATTGGTGGGCATGGTACTACTATTGGTGGTATCATTATCGACTCTGGCAAGTTCCCTTGGGGCCGATTTAGAGACAAGTTCCCCAACATTACCGGGCCTTCTCCTGCTTATCATGGCCTCAACTGGTACGACAAGTTTGACAATAAGGCTTTCATCTTTTACATTCGCTTAGAGCAGCTCCGTGACCTGGGACCTTCTTTGAACCCATTTGGTGCGTTCCTATTACTACAGGGTACCGAGACTCTGTCTTTGCGTCTAGATAGACACCAAGAGAACGCGCTCAAAGTTGCCAAATGGCTCGAATCGAACACTAACGTGAACTTTGTGTCCTATCTAGGCCTGGAGAATCATCGCTCTCACAAGTTGGCTAACAAGTATTTCCAAGGAAATGGGTATGGTTCTATGATTTCATTTGAAGTGAAGGATGGAAAGAGTGCTGCTATCGCTGATAACCTCAAGATTGCCTCTAATCTAGCTAATGTTGGTGATGCCAAGACCCTTGTGATCGCACCCTGGTTCACGACCCACTCTCAGCTTTCGGAGGAAGAGAAGAGACAAAGTGACGTTACCGAAGGTCTTATTCGCTTATCCGTTGGTATCGAGAACATCGATGATATAATTGGTGATTTCGATCAGGCATTCAGGGCAGTTTACAAATAGAGCGACGTAATTACTTGCCTTGGCGTACTTTGTTCTCATAAATTTAGAATTCAAGAGTTCAATAGCTTTTCGAATGGCAGTTAGACTTTATCTCGATATCCCGTGGGCACTCTCGAGCAGTCAAGCAATTCTAGATAGTGGCTCACTTAGGGTGATGTGTATGCTTCGTTATATTCTCATCTTAGTGCACACGACTACCAATTCGCATGTTGCCGTATCGTGCTTATGATTCAACTCTGCACTTTAGGGTAGAGCACGGTCGTCTGATTTAGCGTTATGATGTGTAAATAATGTGTGCTGAGCATAGCCTCTTCTCCGCTCAGCAGTAGGTGGCATAAGCTTCGTTTATCTATCTTGGCTTCAAATCGACTATGAAAATGTCACCTTGTCAAACCGAGTATAGTTTGCAAATCGTTCCTGAGGGTGTTCAAATCACTAATTAGGTGCCACAATATGTCTTGAGGTTGAGGCATTAAATAAGGAGAACATGTAGCGAGCAACTAAATAAGAAGGTTCTGTCTGTTCATATTCTTTATGAAAGTCTTCAGGACAAATGATACAAACTTGATGGTGTTATCTAGCCTATTCCCCACAGACGTATGTCTCACTATCTGACCAAAGGCATTTTACTGAGATATTCTGTCAGCTCCTAGGTTACCCCTTGCTTACTACTTAGCCTAATTCTAACACCTAGCTAGTGACCTTCTTGACACAACCTCCTCGAGAATCCCCTTTGGTCCTTCCCTCGCTGCTCCTGGTTACCCATCCCTGTAGCTCCTTACTCAGATATTCTTACGCCACCACACACATTTCTAGGCGCACCATGACGCGCTGATGTCATCAGTCTCAAAAGTGTACGCCACATTTTTAGCACCATGGAAATGGTGCTTCAATTTACACTGGTCCTAAAAATAGTTAGGGCGTTAACTCGAGCAATTGAGGTACAAATAGTCTTTCAAACTTATTCTTAGAGCTCGATTATCGACAAATATATACCAATCTGGCTGATTGAAGGCATGTAAAGCGCCGAGCTTATGTGTGAGGAAAATCAAGACAAAAGGTTGCACATTCACCACTCGTAGCCAATAAATAGGTAAATTATCTATTTATAACCCTCAACTCGGAGGATTATACCTATTTAGAGAATTGGCTATTCTACCAACGACGCCACAACTTTAGAACTTACGTAAATACACTTATTATATAAGAAAAATCCGTGGTGCGCCTAGAAATGTGTGTGGTGGCGTAAGTCCCTCACGACGAACGCGTGGTGGCGCAAATCCCTTACGTGGGAAGACTTTTCAGTTGTGGTGCAAGACCTATTCTGTGTAGACCCAGCATCACTGCGACAGGGGGCTCCCTTTCTGGATAGTTTTTTTTGAGAGCCTAGAAGGCTCGAAGTCTTGCGTGCCAACACCACGCCCCTGCTAGCTACACTAGTGGGGGCGATGCGCGACCTTGGCGACATCAGAGGTTTACTCCTTGAAGCGAGCCTCACCTGTATTCCTCTGGGCGTTAAAACCGCAACATCGTCTTTCAAGTGAAAAGTCACTGTCTTGTGAGTGGGCGGGCCCTTTTCGTCGGCTACCTTAAAGAGTCGCTGAAAACCTCTTTTGCTCGGTCGCAGGTATAAATACGATCCAAGCGGCGGCAAATACCATGAGATACATTTGTATACAAGTTTTTCTCGGCATTGCCTGGTGCAGACCTGTGAATATCTATAAGGCCAAGAGTATCCACGAAACTTTTCAACTCGACAGCAGTAGAGGTCAATCTGCTGGAGGGGCCTCCCGAACCGGCTTTTCGGTCAAGAACTGGGTCAAGGACACAATTCCAGTCTCCCCCGAGGATAATGCCTCCCGGGGGAATTTTAACGGTGTCAAGCCAGTCATGGAGGTCTTGGAGATACCGGATGCTATCAGGGTGCTGATCGAGAGGGCAATAAACAGACACGAGCAAAGTCTTAGCGCCTCGAAGTCGCATCACAGCAGCAGCGGTATTTTTGGCAATACTGTCAGGGACAGTTACCGGAGTTAGGCGTGTCGGTGTACGGTCAACCAATCGGGGGTCAAGCAGGATTCCTGCGTTCGAACGAGCGGGCAAATGCGCGCGCCCGCCGGTAGCGGTGGACCAAGCTGATTCCAACTGGGACTGTTTACGGAGGTCCTCGACACGGGTCTCGGCGACAAAACAAATGTAGGTCTCTTGCCTCAGGGCGTGATCCCAACACTTTTTAGAATACAGACCGCCGTTGCCTGCATTCATTAGCACGATGGAGGCTTTCTTCATACGTGCTCTTTCGCACTGAGGAAATCATCATCCTCATCCTCAGGGGGGGGGGAGGGGCGTGCCAGACTCTTTGCTAGCTTTCTCTTCTTCCGCCTTGCGCTTCGCCTCAGCGCGCTTCCAAGCCCGTAGCTCACGTTCGGACAGGTTCTTAGCGGCTTGCTCAGGGTCACTAAAATGTGCGGGAACAGTGGGTTCGCTCTCAGCGGAGCTCTCGGGTTGAGTGCTGTGCTGGGCCCCAGTTTGAACCGGTTCGGTAGTGGGATCTGGCGAGGTGAGAGGATCTGGCTGTTGCGTCTTGCCAGAAGTAGTGGGAGAGGGGCCGGAGGTTTTAGGCTTCGAGGGCGCCTCCTTAGCCTGGGCGTTTTTAGGGTCCTTGGGCTTGTTTGCCTGACGAGACTTCTTGGGCGCCTTGGCCTGTTTTGCCCGCTGTTGCCGGTCGAGGGCGGCCGCCTTTTTCTTTTCAGCCTCAATTCTGCGCTGCTTGTGTTTGGACACGTAGGAGGTAAAACCGTCGTCCGAAGGCTTGGCAGCAGCCGGCTTGGTGGCAGGCTTGAGGCGGCGGCACATCAAGTTCGAGTGAGCTGAAGACCCATAATGCTTGCACTCGGGGGCAAGAGTACACGTCTCCCGGCGATGGAAACCCTTGCAAAAGCGGCAGATAGACGAGCCATCAGCGACCTGGAACTTGACCTCAAAGCTAACGGATTTTGCGATGAGGCGCGAGGTTTTAGGCACGAGGACTGTCATGGCGATGCCGACGGGCTGCTTCTGGGAGAATCTAACCAAGGTGGAAGCAGCAGGGCCTGTGCGGACCCAGGAGAGGAGTTGTCCCTTTAATTCCTCAGCAATCTCAAGCGCAAAGGGAGGCGCATCGGTGGTTGAGCCACCTCGTCCAAAGGCAAGGTGGGTGGTGGGTAGCGCTGGAACTTTAACCTGGACCAGAACGTGGTCCTGATCGGTCAACCCAATAGGATACGCCACAATTTTGACGTTACCTTCCTCAAAGACTAAGGTGGCGGTCTGGGGAGCGCTGGAGCATAACTCCTCGGGGCGCGCGTAAAGCACACCGTTTCCTTGAGGGTCAGACTCAAGAATCACACGAGTACCTTGATTAAGGGCCTCAGGGAGAGGAGGAACGACCTTAGAAGCGAAGTCTTCCAAGGCTTTTTCCACATTTCTGCTCACGCCATGTGGTCCGACGACTTTGGCGGGCAGGCCGTCCTTGAAAGAACGGAAAAGGAATACCGGCTTCGTATAGAAGCTTGCGGGCGAATTAGTAGCATTATTAGCTACCCCTGGAGGCTCACCGCTGCGTGGCAGGGGGCCCACGGCAGAATTTTCACTTCCGCTAGGCTGAGTCATCAGTCACGTTTTTTTTTTTTTTGTTTTCAATTGCTGTACTAAAGACTCTACATATGGTTAATCTAGCGCCCAGCCAACAATGCTAGGAAACGGGGCCCTTGTGGTAGGCCCCAGGGTCTTCAGACACGCCTTTGTAGCGAAGCCCTGTGGAGGGACCTATGTGGCAGGCCCCTCGGGTCTTCTAAACGCGCCCTATTAGCGACCCGGGAGGGAGACGACCACAGGCAATAGTGGTCGGGAGCCGGGAAGGACGGAGATGTCACAATCCCGGGGCCGGGCTGGAGGTGCCGGCGAGAGCCTACTGAGTCCACAAAGGCTCTGGGACAGGTCTAAGGAGATAAGACCGCCCACGGCTGAAGCGTTGGGTGCCCCAGGGATTGAACCCCGGACCTGGGGGCGCCGCTTTTTTGCCCACCAGGCCAAGCGACCCAAGCCATTGTTTACCTAGGCTTTGTCCAAATATGATTAGTCCAAGTGGGTACCGGAGTTGGCGATCTGGCCGAGTGGTCTAAGGCGTTAGATTAAGGCTCTAATCTCTTCGGAGGCGAGGGTTCGAATCCCTCGGTCGTCATGTTTTTATTTTAACTTTGTCTTGATTCCGCAAAGGCTCTAAGACTACCAATGCCTTCACTGAAATGCTTGGGTATTTTTTTTTTTTGGAATCAGGTTAGGGTCTATCCTAGAATCCGATATATATGCTATGTGGAATATGTAATAAACTATATTGGATGGGTAGATTAAACAGTACTACAAGGGTCCGCTGAACCGAGATTGAGAATCAGACAAGTTCAATACGCATTCCACATATTAGCATAGACCCTAAGCTGATCCCAAGACAAAGGGCAACAGAGTCTTAGTCCGCGGGAGGGCAATCAAAGAATTATTTCCCCCTAAGCTGTCTCTTTTGCCATCCGCTGGTCCTTTGGTTTGACGCTTTGTGCCTGAGCTGGGATCTGCTGTGTGATCTGCGTTATGATTGCCCAGCGTGAGCGGTAGCGAGGAGATGCAGGGACCTGGGGGGAAGCGAGGAGAGAAATATATAAAAACTTGTATATTTGCCCCGCAAGATTCACCAATAGGAGCTTTTTTACTAGATGGTGCCAAAGTCTTGATTGGTGGGCACGCTTAAAGACTAAACGGCTGCTTGATGACGTTTTTGATGTGCGATTTGCATGCAGCGAAGGGTGTCAAACGTCAAACACCCTTTACCTCCCTGCTTACATCACCCCCACCCAGCTGAGAATATGAGTAGTGCTGAACTAGAACTGGTGCAAGGGCTGGTAGACAAGGGCTGTGCAAGCACTAGCGCGTCCAAAGATGATCTTTATACTATTCGCGGGAGTCTGTTCAATGTGCAAATGGAGCTAAAAGAAGCTGCAGCCACTAATATGGCGCGGCTAAAAGTTTTGGAAAATATCACTGCAAAGTGCCGCGCCAGTGTAATCACCCAAGTATATCTCAAAGATGATATCGAGGCAATGAAAAAGAATGATCTTAAAGATGTTGAACAGTTGGACCTCGTTGATATCGATACTTTTCTTGCCAACAACCCTGACTGTACTGCTTCTCAAGATAATGAGAAAGAGTTTTTGATGGCTCGGCTCAAGGACGAGGAGCAGCGTCGCGCACGGCTGTGCATGAGGCGACTTGAGCTCGAGCGCGAGGTCAAGTCGCTCAATCACAGAGTTGAAGAGCTGCGAAGAGTCGCGGCTCCAACAGAGAGGAGGGGCGCGATAGAAATACTTAGAGAGAAGCTATTACACTTTCAAAAAAAGTATCGTCATCGCGCTCTTTTCCCAGATGGGTTTCCAGAGGATTCTCCAGACCCTGCAGAAGTACCCCAAGAGGTCGCGTCTGACGAAGATATGGCCAAAGAATAAGGGGCAAAACTATTTAATAATTAGCACTTAGACTATTGTATATTGTACGTTTACACTTTTTCACCCTTGTAGAGATCTGATCTGCATCTCCTATTTGCTGCATGAGTGCCCACAATGTCTACAGCCTGCAGAAGAGGGTGCATATGGAGGTGATTGTGCATAACGGGTTACCCGGCCGGCGAAAATAGTTTTGTAATAGCTTAGTTTATACTCTCCAGTTGAGACACAAAAACCCTTCTACAAGTCGAAACTCGTTTGTTGCAAATTACGTTTGCTCGCTATGGACACGCCAATATTCAGTAGTAGCGTTGGAGAACTCATGCAGCAAGCCTCAGTGTACCAGCAGGATCAAACAAGGTTCGAGAACCTTAAAACAAGAGTGAAGGACTGGGGAATGCCAATCTCAGAGTTTGTCGATTTCGGGCCCGAGGGCGATGCAGAGTGTGACGCTGAGCGCACTGGAAACCTCTTGACACCCCTCACAACTAGCCCAGAGAGTGTAGAGTCACCGCAAAAGGGGGGTGTCGTTGCCCCTAACGAGCTCCACAATTTCGGAATTGGAAGCCCCAATGATTCCCCCGGCTTCTCACTGTCCATGGATTATATTAATGAGATGGCTATGGAGGGTTTCGAGAAGGTTCCTGCTCCGCCAAAGCAAGGAGGGGGCATCTCGAGACTCACGTCGCAATTGAAGAGTCAGTCAAACACACAACCGCCACAATCCTCTTTGGGTTCTTTGACAGCACAACTACAGCAAAACCAGTTTCAAGGACAAGTTCAGGCGCAGCCACAGGGCCAAGGACAGGGCCATGCGATATCGCAGCAGCCGCTTGCTCAGTCGTACTCCAAAGGTGTTATGGTTCCACAAAGCCCTTATTCTTATATACGCCCCTCTACAGCTGCTATGGAAAGAGCGTCTGCTGCACCCTCGATACCTGGTTCAGTACCAGGGTCTGTTCCAGGATCAATGCCGGGATCAATCCCTGGCTCACTAGTTGGGTCGCTCACAGCAGCTGGCTCCCTTGGATCAGCCCCAGGCTCACTCCCAGGGGCTGCTCTCGGAAATATGTCCGGAAGTGTTCCAGGAAACGTTCCTGGGACCGGGTTTGGAATGTCTTTCACCCCATATATGGACGACTATGAGGTTATTCCTGACCTTTTCGATACATCTGTTCGCCGGAACTCGTCCTCACACTCGCTTGCCTCTGTTGGCTCGGCTCCACGCAGCAGACCGCTCAGTAGAAGCTCGTCGTATATTGAAACTACCAAAGTACGTCGCCGCGGCGCAGACTCAAAACTTGAGTGTACAAACTGCCACACAAAAACAACGCCGCTCTGGCGTCGTAATGCAGAGGGCGATCCGCTGTGCAACGCTTGTGGTCTTTTCCTCAAACTCCACGGCGAAGTGCGCCCCCTGAGCCTGAAAACTGATGTTATTAAAAAGCGTAACCGCAGTATCGCTTCTGGTGCTCGTCGTGAGTTCGTGAAGCCTGAGTCTGCACCAAGACCGCTTGCAATGCAGCAGCCCCCCAAAAATAATCAAAAGCATGTACCGATTGCTCCGAAACCAATCGCACCCACCCCGATCGCACTTGCACCTGCGCCAGGCCCTAATGCTAGCGCGAACGCCAATGGCACTGGCGCCATTAATACTGGGAGTGCTACCCGAAGTTCTGCGGCTTCACCGAAAAGAGTTGTGGCCCAGAGCGCCCCAGAAGCCGGCCATGGAGCATCGTTCTCACTAGATCCAGATTACAAGTGGGATTGGTTGAGAATGGATTGAACCTTGACTGCGCACAGTCGGGGCTCCATGCGCGTAAAATTCTAGACTACATATATATCAGAGTGAGAGTAATCACTCTGATATATCATATATGCCACCATTGGTGGCTACCTAAGTTATTTTTATCGTATATAGCTCGATACCAAAAATGTTTGGTTTTGGATAAAGCCGAATGCTTACTTCGGTAGGGGATCAGCTTTGAGGATCAGAGAATCGAAATTCCCGAGTACTCCTGTCCTCCGCCCGATGGCATGAAAAAAGAAATTGAGTGCTTCGCTGCAGCTTGTCTTCCAAGTCACTCAATCAGAGGGCTTTGAAAATCGGGCTGTAAAAGAGTATACCTCCTAGATCCCTTGTGACTACCTGAGCCTGTGTGTCTTGAAAAGCATAAAGTGCTTGAATCAGCTCGTGAGAATAAGTCCAGACTCTCTAAGCTTGATCTTTTCCATTTTTTTTTGTAGAATATAGTTTCAAGTCAATTCGACCTGTTCCCCCCAATACTTCATAATGGAGCCAACAAGCGGCCTATCTTGAAATTTCCCAAAGGAAGCTTCTGACGTCATTCCACCTTATCCAAATGCATTCAAGATTTAAGCTGAATACTGGAGCAACAATCCCGGCTGTTGGATTCGGAACATTCGATGCCAAAGACGGCGAGATCTACGATGCCGTTCTGACTGCTCTCAAGGTGGGCTATCGCCACCTAGATTGTGCCTACTATTACCAAAACGAGGGCGCCATTGGTCGTGCAATCAGAGACTCTGGGATCGCGAGGGCTGAGCTGTTTATTACCACTAAAATGTGGCCTACTCAGGCCCAGAATCCAGCTGCTGCGCTTGATAAAAGCCTCGAGGCGCTCGGACTTGAGTACGTAGATCTTTATTTGGTGCACTGGCCAGTGGCCACTGTCCCTGACCCGGAGAAACCATTCTCTTGGGGCCTCAAGCTGGATAAGGACCTCGACCACATCAAAATCTGGGCGAAATTTCAGACTCTTCCCACCTCCAAAGCAAGAGCTCTCGGTGTTTCCAATTTCACGACTCTGAAATTGGGGGCCTTGTTGGCGGCGCCGAGTACCAAACTCACTCCAGCAGTCAACCAGTGCGAGCTTCATCCAGAGCTTCAGCAAGAGAGGTTGGTCAAGTATTGCAAGGAACATGATATTGTGCTCGAAGCCTATTGCCCTCTGGCACGTGGCCAGCTCGATAGTCCTACACTCGTATCTATCGCCCAAAAGCACGGCGTTGACGCTGCTCAAGTAGCTTTATCGTGGAATGTTCAACGAGGCGTAGTGGTATTGCCGAAATCTGTAACCTCCCAGCGGATCGAATCGAACCTCAAGGTGATTGAACTAGATGAAGAGGATCTCAAGCTGATTGCGACATTGAGAGGGGAAAAGAAGCGCGGAGTCGACCCCGCAATCCCAGGTGTGATGGAGGATATTTACGACGGGAATGTTGATGCCTAAACAGCTGTGAAGCTGAGAAGCGGAGGATCGGGGGCACGACGGCAGGATTAGGACCACTACCGCGATGAATGGCACGACAAGGAATATATCTGGCTTTGTGGCATACAATGAAAAGAAAAAGTTGTAGTTCTCATTAGTTTAGGAGCTTCAATTCGGCTTATTGCTCTAAGAGACCGATGTAGGCCCGTAAAAAGGACCCCTTTCACTGGTAACCCAAATACAAAGAATTTTTAGTTGAGTTGGTAGATCTACATGCGATAAATAAATTAATCCACAGGCCCGTCAGAAAAGCCAGTATACCGGGTAGGTTCCAGCTTAAGCAGGCAATGGGGTAGCGGGCAATGTGTGAGAACGTGTACTTAGACCACTTAGAGGCTTTCGAGGGCAGGCAGGGAGTGAGCCTTGATTGTACTGCTGCTGCGGTTACCTTGCAAAAGGATGTTTGGAATTTGCTAGCGCCTCCTTAACAAGTTTACAATTTCCACAGTCATTGTTTTTAGCGAGATATTCATCCAACTTGGCGTTGAAACGAGCAACAACTTCAGGATCTGTATCAACCACATGCAACAGATTGATCCACGACAAAATGTACGGGGAGAGTTTAGCTTCGCCACTCATGAGACCGTCAACAGCCTCTTCGGCTATGAGGGCAACCTCATGCAGCAGCTCAGCGCGGATACGAGGGGGTTGAACACACAGGCCGGCGAGTTTGGCGACAATGCAGCCGCTCTTGGGTGCTTTGGTGCCAAGAAGCACAGATTTGAGTATTTGAACATATGCATCGCGAATGTTCGGGTACTCTGAGGTGCGAATGACGTTAGCCATCACACCCACTGCATCATTTGGTTCTAGCTGGGCCAGCACTTTGCCCACAATACAAAACGCAACACGGCGCTCGCCGAGGTTATTTGATTCACCGGCTACGCAAAGGATGCACTTGATATACTGTTCGATGCTATCGAGTGAGATCCCATTAAAAGACTCGGGCTCAATATACGCCGTATGCTTGAGGGCCCAAAATAGCGTAGCATCACGTATGCCACAAGTCATGGGGCAGTGTTTGCGACAAAACAGCGACTTTTTGATAGAGTACTCCATGCTTGGCTGACAAGGAGGAGACAAAAAGTGGATTTGTGAGTAGAGGAAAAACGTACCCAAGAGTGAAGGCGTGAGCAGATAGTCGAGCGTATCGTTCTGGTCGCCTGTTGGCCGTAATGAGTAGCTACGAACCCGTGTCGTCTCATTCTTGAGAATGGAATCTATCACTTCCGAGATTGGGTCCATGTCGTAGCTTATAGCGAGCTGGGCACAGCGGGAGAGGGCATCGTCAAGTCTGGCGGTATAAAGACTGAGGTTATAGCTGGAGGAGCGAACTGCCGCATCACTACACTTATCCAGCTTATTTGCAATCTGATAATAATACCGCTCCGTCCATTTCACGCTAAAATTCTGGAGCGAGACATCAGCGCCATAAGTGAGGAGCGAGACGAGTAGCTTCCGTGTAGCGACTTTCTCCTCCTCGCTTGCCTCGCTCAAGTCCATGTCAAAATCACGAGCGAAGATAAAAATACGACGCAGGACTGTTGTCACGCCAGTGATAGTCTTTTTCGAGTTTGCAACCTCAAGTAGGATGGCATTCGCAGTTTTAATGAACCGCGTGGGATAAGGTGTCACAATACGGTTGAGGCTGAACCGCATCATCTCGAACAAGAGACAAAAACGGGTATTTGCCTGAAAGTCAGAGTCCTCCTCGTCATCAACGGGCTTGCCATCGCCATCTTCATTAGCGAAGATATCCACATCGCGCATCAGCTCGCATACCTTCAGGAAGAATTCTTTTGGGTTGCTCTTGAGACAAAGCACATTTGCCAAACGCGATAGGTTCTTGAGAATATCCGGGTGGGGGTCGGCAGTGGGCCCGGGCGAGAACTCATCGACATAAAGCATCAGGAGCTCGGGAATGTCCCAACCAATTTGTGAGCACAGATGCTCATTGCTCGGCGCGTCAAGCACATCCGCGAGGTGGCCGAGCAGTTCCGCGGCCTCTTCCTCGCTGAAATTACAAGCCGGGGTCAAGTTCTGATCGATAAACTGGGCATAGGACAGAAAGT
This sequence comes from Wickerhamiella australiensis, assembly GCA_030579635.1. NCBI lineage: Eukaryota > Fungi > Ascomycota > Dipodascomycetes > Dipodascales > Trichomonascaceae > Wickerhamiella > Wickerhamiella australiensis. The sequence goes on along the minus strand of JAKTRM010000028.1, from coordinate 65,038 downwards.
CACCCGTTTCTTTTGTGGAATTAGCGCCGGTTTCTAGGTTGCTCTTGATTTCAGAGATTGTGGCCATTCAGACAGCGCGCGTAGACTTTTCTAAACCGGTAGAGGGTGGGAGGCCTCTAGTACTTAAGAACCGCTTTAGTCACGCTCGATTATAAATTTTGAGTCACGTGAAACTTTCTGTTTGTGCGTTTTACTTGATTGAATTTGTCAGTATGCGCACAGCTACTTATCTCAGCATCCGAGCTGCCGGGAACTGCCATTCACAGGTGCGCAATTAGTGAGAGCAGCTTGGGCCGAGGATAAAGACGAATATTTCAAAGATTTAGATAGGTTCAATATAAAATGTGCCGTTCCATAGCTGAATTCTTGTGAGAAAATACGCCTGAAATACGTTTCCCGCGATTGCACTTGATTTGGAGTGCACTGAACAACTTTGAGAGAGAGCTTATGCTCCAGTGGCCGAGCCACAGAGTTAAACAATTCAAGCCCTGGCATGATATTTCATTCTAAAATGGGATTCAGGCCAACAGACGCGGAGAGGTATAAGACCTAATCCTCGAATATGTATATTTTTAATCCAATTGCGCCTCGCGTTTCCATCACAGCGCTTGGCTGCAGCTGAAGCCCCAGACTGGATTTCAAAGATACTTAGTTCGTGGCATTGATGTGACCAAGAGGGTTTATAGGGGCATGAACTCACTTGTTGATATTATAAAAGCGTCTCTTGTCTGCGGATCTTACTGATCGAGGTCAATTACCTCTGCGAGCTCGGCATACCGTAGCCCTAAGAACCCTAGTCGCAAAAGCACTCAGCAAACTTGTTTATTTAGGTTTCCGCCAATAGTTCATTCGGCCTCATCAACTCCTTGATACGATTTTTCCTTATTGGCGACGTGATCCGACAACCCGACCGAAACATTCTGTCTGCCTCGGCTATGCACTCCACATTCAGCAGCTGTTTTTCTCCTGCTAGTACCTGCTTGGGGGTATGCAGCTGCCTGACCGATCTGTCACAAAAGATCACAATGTAAAAGAGAACAAGGAAATCAGAGTTTGGTTGATTCAAGCATTGCTATAGCAATAAGTGATTGCCTCCCGTTTGGGAACCATGATTTGACCGGGATTCTTAATCATCTTGTTAATGCTGCGATTCTCTGTGCTCGCAAGGACTGTTGTTCGGCCCTCAGCGGCACCGCGTACTATTGCCAACCGGCTAAATGTCTCTAGTCCTATCACTCCTATCAGCCGTGGCGCTTTACGGTTCTATTCCCCTCAAAGCCTTGATGCGGATGCCAAGCTGGTGAATTTCCAGGAAGTGAAGGACCATGTTAAGAACGGCGATGTCACTCTGGTAGATGTTCGTGAGCCAGAAGAGTACAAAAGAGGCTATATCCCTGGTGCCATCAATATCCCTTTTAGATCATCTCCTGGCGCTCTGGGACTCCCCGACGCAGAGTTCAGGGACACTTTTGGCTTTGATAAACCGCGTAAGGACTCTCATATCGTATTTTATTGCCAAGGTGGTGTTCGCTCGTCTGGCGCTGAACAGCTGGCAGCCACCTATGGATACCAAAACAGAGAGAACTACCAGGGTTCGTTTGGTGATTGGACTGCCAATAATGGTAGTGTAGAGGTCCCCAGCCAGACTGAAGCTGAGACCAAGGCTTAGGAGCAACCCTTTTTCTATAAGTTTTAATTGAATATACAATTCTTAATAGAGCAAAGTAGCCAGGATGGAGGAAGAAGTTATGCCGCAAAAGTGCCCTCTGGTACCCTCAATCCTGGACAAAAGGTCTGTAGACTTTGAGATGCTCTCGAAAGTACCGTTTTCTTCCTGCTTTTGGCTCGTTTGAGTCGTCAAATTGTAGGTCAAGGTGAATTGCGCGTAGACAAAGGGTACGAAACCATTAGGGCTCTGCAACTTCTTTGAATTGTGAGAAATCGGTGAGGAATACTACAAAATAACTTAGCAATTACAGAATGTAAGGCAATCACGCTCATACTAATCGATTCGTCTCCTTGGGAGCAGTTTCTTTTGTTTCTGCGCAACTTTACGTCTGCGCTTCTCAATCGCGCTGTTCCGTTCTTTGGTAGACATGCTATCAAAGCGTGCCTTGAGTACGAGCTCGCGTTTCTTTGCGCGTGTGATTTTTTTGTTTTTCAGGCCCCTGAGGATCGCCTGCTCCTCGTCCCGTTTCTTGAAAGTTTCCAGTCGTGATTTCTGCGATTTGATGGCATTTTCAATTTCTTCAATCTCATCGGTATTCTTGGCCTTTTTCAGCTGTTGCTGAAGCTGCTTTATCTCGTCCTCACGGTACTGATCGAGAAATTTGTAGTTTTGACGGACCTGCGTGAGGTCTGCTTCGCCACGGGCATCGTCGAACCTGGGATCAATGTACAATTTAGACTTTTTCTTGAGCCCAGGGATCTCGCGGATTGTTGTGACTGGTTTCTTGCTGCTGTGTTCAGTTGGTCCTTTCATTTACAGAAAGAGCTCACTTCAAGTCCAGGTAGTCAGCATTCAAAGGCGCTTGAAGCCTAGGATAGTCAGCAGTAAGGCATTTGAGAGAAGGGTAGAGCCATCGGGAACCGGGAAGAATGATAACCTCCAAAGTGAATTAACCTCGATGGCCTCATCTCTCAGCTCGCGAGTCTACTCTTACCATTGCATTAGATTATTATGTACACAAAAGGCCAGGGTAACTTAATTTCACTATTCACTCCTTGAGTGAATCAGCGACCTGCAATTTTCTGCTTTGACGATCAAACAATTCAAACATCTCGTTTGTTTGTACGCTCGAAGGATCGCATTTGATGGTAGTCCCATCTTTATAGCGCACAACGATCCCAGCGTTTTCGGGTGTCTCCAGGACCTTGCAGTCAAGTTTGAGGCCCTGACGCTCTCTGGGAGGGATATTCGACAGGAAAACACGACAAAGTTTAGCTGATTTGCCCACCGTAGGCATGAGAACCTTGATATCTGCAAAGTATTTTGTGATCATTTGAAAAGTGTGTCAGCCACCGCGAGGCTTTCGAGTCCAAAGCTTCTTAAACTTAGGCACTCAAGACCCTCTAGAGCCACTTTGGCAGCCAATCTAGCAAACACCGCAAGCGAGCCATGTCTGAGCGAGTAAAAGTGAGATTTAGGCCGATCGGAAGCACAAAAATGCTTGCCAACTCAATGTTCAACGTCCAGCCACACTACCAGTTTAGTGCGCTTCAGGTGTTTCTGCAACGACAGCTGCACATGCCACCTGAGCAGACTCTCTTTATGTATATCAATTCGAGCTTTTCTCCTAGTCCTGATGTGGAATTGCGTGACTTGCATGCCAGCTATGCAGTAGACGGGGTTTTGAATATAAGCTATTGTGCAACGGTAGCTTTTGGCTAGCATGAGATTTGGCCCTGAGCCTAAAGAGATGCCTTAAGGTTGCTACTAGTCCTTGCAGCTAGCTGTTGAACCTTCTAGTGGGTAATAGCGAGAGGAGGGGGAAGAAATCGAGCTCCAGACTTGCGCCAACCGCCCCACCAACGCAGCTCCCAACGCAGCTCCAAATCACAATGTTTGTTGTTGTCTTTAACTTGCGTATTCACATTATATTTATATACTTTAAAGCTCTTTAGAGCTCGTCATGAACATCAGCCTCGTCGTCATCGCCCTGACCAGTACCGAATTTATCGATAATCTCCATGTCATTCTCAGTAACATAGTACAGGTACTTGAGCGGGTACTTTTCGCGCTTGAGGTTACCCTTTTTCAAAATGAAGTTGGCAATAAACTGCGTCAAGTCATCGACGGCAAAGTCGCCGTTGTAAACAGAAAACTTACGGCTGGTGTAGTCAAAAATGGCAATACCGGGGCTGTGGTTCCACTTTCCGGTGGTAGGAGACTTGCGGGTACCAGAGTAGGGCGAGATGCCAAAGTCTTCACTAAACTGTGCCAATTCAGGGTCAACTTCCTCATCGTAAAACTGGAAAACCAAGCGCTCCATACTGCGACCATCAAACCGGGAACGACTGCGTAACAAAGTCTTGATATCGTCAACAACAAAACCATTCGAGGAGGAGCAAAGAATACAGACCTTGTCTCTACGGACACAATTCTCAAGCATATCGTCGATGTTGGTCAAGGCATGGAAGGTCATATAGTCGTCTTCGCTCAAATCATCATTAGTAGGAGCTTTTTCTTTGTCTAGCGGCTTCGGAGTGATACCAGGAGGCAATTGTTGAGTCGGGCTGGCAGATTCTTCCTCCTCATTCTCGCCATTGGAGCTACCACTGCCACGCTTCTCCTTGAGGGCACGCTTCTTGTCTTGTTTTTTTTGCATTTGCGCAACACGAACCTGTGCAATCTCCTCGGCACGCTTAATCTGCTTGGCACGGTTCTCCTTCACCTGTTCTACTTTCTCCTGAATCTCCTCTTTCCAGGCAGCAACAGCTTCGGGGCCTTCAGCCAAGACCTCTTCCGGTGCCAAGTCAAAGTTGATCTCGTCCAGCATAGCATCGGTGTAATCCTCGAGCTCAGTTACACTGCCGCCTTCGCCATCGTCGATCTCGGCTTCCTCAACCTCCTCGTCTTCGGGCACATCCACATCATCCACAGCGGTACCAGTGGCAGTAGCCTCTGGAGTGAAATCATCAAAAGATTCAAGATCAGGATCGGCAGTAGGCGCCTCAGCAGCAGTCCAAGGACGGGTATACTTCATGGAGAAAGTGGTACTCTCAATAGGGGTGTACTCAACACCCTTCTTGGACGCGTCAGCCCGAGCCCGCTTCTCGCGCGCAGAATTGATGTGAAAATTATATGCGCTCCAATTTTCCTGGAAATCCTTCTCCTCACGCTCAACAGCCAAAAGAGGCTCCTCCTGAGCGTCCTCCTTGACGTATTCGAGCCCGAAAGCGGCGTCCTCACCAGCGCTAATGGGCATCTGCAATTTGGCGCGGCGAGCCATCTCGAGGCTGTACTGCTCGTTTAGCCAGCTGGTGACCTTAGATTTGGTGAGCTCACCCTTGTAGATATAGGGGGACTTGTCGTCACTCATGTAGACTAGAGTAGAGTTTTCGGGAGCCTGAAGGCCCAACAAGTTCCAGCCGCCATCGCCACGGCGGGGAATATAAGCAAATCTCATCTTGCCAAAAAATTCATTGCTGAGGGTCTTGAAAAGCGGAGCAATGCTTTTGGACTTGTACTTGGATCCGGGTAACATGATCACACGAGGAACACCGTTTGCGCGCAACCAAACAAAACTCATGTCCCCTTCGAGCGTAGCAGCGTAATTACGGATCTTGGAGACGGCGAACTTGTTGATGGAGCGGGCGTCTCGAGGACCGGTATAATTAATGACGCGGTGCTTCTTGCGCCCAATTTCCTTGCCCTGGTTGAGCAATTCGAAATCCTTGTCCGTTTTCTTTGCGGGCTGAAAGACCTTGATGGTGGGGAACCCCTTAATTTTGTAGTGGGCGCACAGCGCGCGATTCTCGGGGGCATCGCAGTTGACGGCGCCAACGCGCGCAATACCATTGAGACCTTTGGCGCTTTTCTTGAGCTCGGGCGCGCTGGTTTGGCAGTGCCCGCACCACGGCGCGTAGAATTCCACCACAGTGACATTGTCGTTGCTAAGGACCTGCTCGCGGAAATTGGATCCAGTGAGCTTGAGAACTTGAGACTTTGAAAACAACCCAGCCTGCGCGACCGCAAGCAGCGTGATGTACAGCCAAAGCATTGGTTAGTGGGTTAGATTTGAGGCAATGTAGGGGGTGGGGGGTTTAAAGGTGGCCTCTCGCGTTAAACAGGGTAAGGGCTTGACGCGGAAGCGGCAGGTACACCGTTTAAATGATTTGTCGAGAGCATTCGACTAGCAGCCATGGACAAAGCATAGCGTAATTCGGCGTAAGAAGGCCATTGACGAATTTTTGAGAAAGACTTCATTCCGCATCGAGGGCCCAAATGGAGAACTTGTGCGAAGATGGGCCATCCCCTCTTGCCCCGCCGCCACAACTGCGCGTTACGCAAGGGTTGAAATATTCAGCTTTAAATGGCTGTACAAACATGGAGATATTATCAAATAGCGTAAAACATCCCAGAGTAGTTACAGGAATATAATTTTCATTCATGGTCTACAAAGAATTACAAAAAAGGCACCATGTGTGCATGTTCCGCCACAAGACTGCATCGCTAGCGCTCTGTCACGCCTCGCGACTGAAGATCATGAAAGGGTAGTCAAACGGCCTAGGCCATCTCAACGTGTACCTGAAACCATCCTTCTGTGCCAGCAGTAATAATAGAAATAAAATAGTATCAGTCTATTGGATTAAATGAGGTAAATTTACTCGCCAAGCATATGCACTTGAGCCACGCGGAGCAATACGCTCTGGATAGTTTCTCTTAAATCACTGCTCATATCTTTGTTAAGCAGCTGAATAGTCTCCATATATAGCCCGCTAACGTTTGCCCTAAAGTCATCACTGTTGAGGGTCGTGAGCTCCTTGAGGATGGCTACGACAATTGGCATAAGATCGGTCACATGACGGTGATCGCGGGCTTCGAGGTCGTTATAGTCCTTGAGTACAGCTGTGCAGACTGGAAAAAGCTGTTGCCGGAGGTCGTCGCGGTTCTCTGACTCTGCCTCGAACCGCTGGGAGCTTCTATAGAGGATCATGGCCTGCTTGACATATACTCTAACCGCGGTGCGCTCAATTTTGGACAAATTGGGAACGTGCTTCATGTATCCCTTTTGACAGATTTCGATGCGGAGATCGTGATTTTGATTGAATGTGCGGGCAAAGTTGTAGCCATCATGCAGACACTCAATTACCCTCAAGATATCCTGGACCGGCATGGTATCAAACACATCCTTGATGTCTAGGAGCTCATCAGTAGTCTCAATGAGCCGTAGCTGATGGATGGACTTTGGAATTGCACTAGACAATGATGCTTCCTCGGGCCCTCGAGACTCAATTTCTCGGAAGGAATCCTCGCTTAGCTCTCTAGGGGTTGTTTCCTGGTAAAGGCGCTCAATCTTATGAGCGATTTGACCCCAATGGGTATCAGAGAATTTGGACGCATTATCCTTGATCAAATCTACCAGCGACCGGAAACCCATGCGGGAAACATCGTCGTTTTCTTGTTGAATGCAAGTCTTGAGAAGGTCCAGGAAAAACGAGTCAAGAGACTCAGAAAGCACATCGAAATAAGTGTTGAACAATTGCATGATTTTTTTAAGTGCTTGCCATAGTGTTGTAGAAATCCAAATTCCCTTTTCTTCAGATAGCGTTTCATCGTTACCATCCTTGTTCTTGGGGTCGAGAACATAAAACAGTGGGAAAAGTTTCTCTTTACAGATTTGATCCCATTGCTCTTTTGTATAACGGGAGCCCTGATCCATGAGTATATCAAACAAGTAGCCCAAGGACTTGGAGCGCACCTCAGGGTCAACACCTCGCAAAATAATCGTGTGGAACTCTCCCGTGATAAGGTCCCACATCAATGGATCATTGCTATTGTCAAGTATTTGTTTGAGTAAATCAGCGCAGTGCAATGCAACCTTGGAATCACTTTGTTTGGCCATAGCGGTCACCGCTGCCAAGTAGCTAGCGAGTGCTTCTTCCAGAGCCAAAATATCGTGCAGATTGTTGTTTGAGATATATACAAGAAGCTCGAATGCACTTTTGAGGACTACACGCTTCTCATTTGCCGCTGATTCGAGAGTATTGCACACTGCGCTCCATCCTGATTTCATATTCGAGTGCTTAGAGAGAATGAGCTGCTTGAGACATTCAATTGCATGGCACTTAGCGCTCTCTGCGGGGTTATTGACCATTGTGTACTGGAACGGCTTGAGAAAATCTTTCTGGAACTGAAAGTGTGAGAGCTCATCCATTTCCAAGAACCTCACCGAGAGCTGGCGCAATGAGTCCAAAGCAAACATGTAAATCTGCTCATTTTCGTTGATACACACCTGATTAAACTGCGAGTTCATGATACTCCAGATTTGGGCCCACTCCACCTTGATACGCTGCATATTGTAGTAACAAATGTCGACAATCTTCTGCAAGCAAAAGAGACGAGGATCGACACTTTGTTTAGAGCTTTCAATTTCCTCAAGAGATACCTGACACAGTGCTTTGACAAAATCAACAATTCCTTGCAAGCTCAAATTACTCGACTGAGTAAAAACTTTATCACTGTTGATGATGTTCTCACGCGAGCAAATCAGTTTGGCCATTTCAGGAGCCAATGAGCCATTTTGAGCAGGGTTCTCGACTTTGAAAGAGGAGAAGGAGGGCATAGCGTCGGCAGCTTGAGCCCTTTCCAGCAGAGCAATGTGCGACATGACGAGAATAATATCGTACCAGGAGCTCTTGAGAGAATCACCCTCGTGGAGAGCAATCTTGAGCAGCGACTTGATAATGCTAATATTTTTCATCTTCATTGTCTTATAATCGCTCAAGGCTGTAAATTTGGTCATTGTTTGCACAAAAGAGATGCGACCCAGCTCTATATCATAATGGCAGCAGATACGCGTGGCAAGCATAAGGCCCTCAACACATAAGTCTGTAATCTCATCATTATCGGTTTGCTGGAATGGACCACTAAGGCCAGCAAGAATCGACATCCAAACGAGGTCAAACATCGGCGAGATGTGTTCACTGTGCGAGGCATTGTAATAAACCTGAGAGCTCCGACCCATACTCTTGAAGAGCTTAGTTGTACGAGACATAATTGCTTCGCTGGCAGCCATGTACGCCTCCTCGGCAGAGCCACTGTGGATATCACCCTTGATGGCATGGTATTCCTGCTCGCTATCGAGCTTAATTTCGTTAGAAGCAATGTCCTCGTAAATCTGTTTTTGGAACTCTTCGGGCAAACCCATCGGTTCATTGATGGAGCGGTTGTTGACAATGAATGCCTCGAGCGACATCCTTTGGCGCTTAATTTGGTGGCTGTGCAGATCTGTGTTTAGTAGCAAAATCGAATACGAAAGCATATAAGGCACCTTGGCATCAGTAAAAACAGTGGGGTTGTCCTGCGTATACTTTGAAGCAAACTCTAAGACACATCGATCCACCACTTGGCCTTCACCAGGCAGACGGAACCGCTGCAAGTAATACCGCAACGCGTCTACGAAATTCATGCCCTTAAAATCGATTTGGTCCACAAATTGGTGAAGAATTTCGTTGCGATCGGGAGCCCCTAAGTAATCACCCAAAACAGCAAGATTGATGCCGGGAGTAGAGATTAGAACTCTTGCAATCTCACGTGGAGTATTTTCCTTGATGATTCCAAAGTCGATAAACTTCTGGATCCCTCGCTTGGGCTTATAGTTGAACTCGCTGACTGCTTGATCAATCTCCTTTTTGGACTTTTTGTTGCTTTCAAACCTTGAGGGATCATCAGGAAGCACCTGCTGCTGGTCATCGGAGGCTGAAGCCTCATTCTTTTCGACTTTTACGGGGGTCGGTATATCATCGTTACGATTCGACCACAGGAGTAAAGAGCGCAGTACCGCTACAAGTGATTGAAGAGCCATAATCTTCATGGAATACTCGCGAGGATAGTATCCGGCATCAATCTTGACTCCACGTTGGACCAAGTTTGCAATTGCCAACGAAGGTGGCAAATCAAGGTGATAAATGGCGATTGAGTGCTTATTTTTGTCAGTTTGGTAGTAGCCCAACGACTGCGAGGTCATCGTCACTCTAGCAGTGGCAATACGCATTAGCACATCGATGATTTTCTCAAAAATATTGGGCATCGCTGTGTCGCAGTCATAGTTGAGGTACAGCTCGACGAGAGCGCGAGGGTCATTGCAAAGACGCTGAATCACATTGAAAAAGACCATTTTTTGATGTGTTGTGGCGCTCTTGAGGTCAAGTATGTGCAAGTAGATTTCAATAAAAAACACCTGAATCTCGCGTTTGAACTCAGACCGTAAATTTGACAAGAGAATCCAGAATATCTCAACGCTAATCTCGAAAACAGGGGGTGAGATAGAAAGTGCATTTTGAGAGATACTAGAGCAGAGGTAATCCTTTATAGCATCCACAAATCGGACCTGCTTATTGGTAAACTTGACATACAAATTACGAGCCGAAAACACTGAAATGCTGTGCTTGAGAGTTGAATGAAGCAAATGAAGGCTTAGCAGCTTACTCCGCATCCCATGGCTCTTGAGATTGTTGACGTTTACGTCGGGCTTCTCGCTCAGCTTGCAAAGAGTACGAAACACGAAAAAGGCATCCTTGACAACCAGGTCAGCCTCGCCGTTGCCGGTAGGCTCTTCCTCGCTAGTTTTCTTCATGTTTTCGAGGGTCAGCTGAGGCAATGAGTTGGTACTAACTGATTGTTGACGCGAGTGGCTGCTTGGCGTCTCGACGGTAAGAGCAGCTGCGCGGTCAAATACAGCATGGATCATTTGTGTAAGGGTAACTTGAGCGATGTTCTGATTCGAAGCAGATTTAGATACCACAAAGATGTTGTAGACTTGGCGTATAGCGTCCAATAGTGTGCGACCATGGGCAATAAGGTCTTCATTGATAACGGCGGCGCCCAGGGCCTTGACAATCTGGAGCTCAACGCGTGGGTCTGTATTCTCAAGCTCAAATGTATCGCAGACGATTGCGATGGCTCGATTAATCATTGGGACGCTGTTTTCATCGGTCTCTTCATCCTCAAGATACGTAAACGCAAACAGCTTCCCAATGCAATCGAGTGCAACAACTCGCATATCCGTCGAGGTACCCTGGGCACAAACGAGCTGTAAAGCCTCCATGATAAGAGAAGGGGCAGGCATTGCGTCAGGCCGTTCCTCAAACTGGCCGAGCACTTTATCGAGGGCCTGAGCCAACGCCGGAATCCTTTTGGCATCTTTTGAGCCCTTGATTGTTGTGAGGGCGTTTTTGATAAATAACATTGCACTTTTGGTCTCGGTGCCTTCTACTGAGCCCGTAGAGAGCGCGAGGCTCGGAGCTCTGCGACGAGTAAACGATGTGCGGGGTGAAGGGCTAGCCTGAGGGCTAATTTTGGGAAACGGGCGAGCTGGTGTAGACTCACCGCTTGGTATATTACCTTCATTCGATTTATTAGGGCCCTGGTGCTCGACAGCGTCTCGATTGGTATTAACCCCGGCATCCCTAGGCTCAGCCGCTGCCTTGGCGTCGTTAGTGAGCTCACTTTGCGACTCTGCACGATTATGAGCATCTTCTGTGTCATTGGATGCTTCAAGTGGTTCGGAATTACCCTCTTTTTGACTAGTTTCGGCAAGATTAGGAGTCGAATCAAGCGCGATATTCTCGAGACTCGGGCTATCTATATTCAAAGACGGGGATTTAGAGATGCCATTGATATCTTTTTCAGTAATAGTCGGCGCTGCTGAATCGGAAACTGGCGATTTTGGCGGCGCAGCTCCTCCTTTACCGTCAGGGTCGGCGCTCATTATGATGGTACGTAAGCGTTTGGCATCTGGCATTTATTCTGCAGAGCCAGAGCATATAATGAAAAATATATAATGGGTAGATATAGACATGGGTAGGGTTAAAAATGTGGCCAGGACCGAATCAGAGCCTAACTTCCGAGAGTAGGAATTGGACCAGAACTGCATTGGACGAGCGAGGTGCGACGATGCTCCTTTTACAGGTGAACAAATTTTGAGCCTTGAACTTGTTTAATAGAGCATCTTCTCTCAGAAAAGGCTCGTTTATATGTGTTATTTTGCAGTTGACTTCTAGCCGAACTGTATGAATCAATTGGGGTGCCCAGTGTAAATGGCCCCAATTTCTGGTCTAGTGCCAGCCCTTTAGACCACTCCAGAGCACCTAGTACTTTGCATCTCAAGAGTATCTCTTGCTTAGCCTCTTGAAAGCACACCCACTCTATACCTAGACCCTATCGAGGTTAAGATTCTCAACCATAGTGCCTAGCCTTGAGATCCGAATTAGGCTATCGCACCCAAACCCTTCAAGCGAATGGACTTCCAAAGTGCCACCCCAATATTCTGCATAAAGTCGCGCGAGAGGAAGCCCGATTCCAGCGCCGACACCCATTTCACGGGTACTTAGACGGCTGAGGCTCGGGCTTTGTGGGGCCTTTTTGGCATGGTGGGGTTTCTCTACTGGCCAAAGTCTTTCAAGAGCATTGGGAGTAAACTTTTCTGCATTGTAAGGCTTAACGAACGTCCAGAGAGTATCAATAACATCGGCAGGAATCCCCCCACCCTGGTCAGAGACCCGCACAAAGACGTTGTCCTTGGTGCTGGAAACGGAAATCATTACCGGCTCCTTAGTACCTGAACGTATACTGGCTTCCATAGAATTACGCAAGACCTCACAAACGACAAACTCCACGTGATTCCTAATGTACGGGAAGACGGTATCGAGGTCGCCCTCCACCTGGATCTGGGGCATGCGGTCGGGGCCAATCACTCGGGAGACAGTAGCAGTGGCCTCGTCAATGATATCGCGAGCGGTGCATTGCAAAAAAACCTCGCCCACGTACGTCTGGTCCTTTGTGGAATTAGTTTGCCCCGATGCAAATGCATTTGTGAGGCTAATGTGCTGCTCGGCGATGACCCGGCGAGAGACACGGCTCATTAGCATCCCTTTGACGAAGTCATCTAGCTGCTGGGGATCGGTGACGGTGCCGTTACGAACAGACTCCATGACTCCCAGCAGCAAGTTGGAGACGATGTTGTTGTGGCTGTCGAGCAAATTACTCAAAAACGTACAGAACTCGGCATTGTCCTCCAGAGTTTTGATGGGCTGAATCTTACGAAGCTTATCGAACCCAATATAGTACCGCTCAAAGATGTTCGAGAGCCGGCTGTTGCTCATGACCTTATAAGGCATCAACTCCATGGTTTGGATCCGGTGAGCGAGGCGGATAGGTAGCTCCTCCTTGACAAAGTTTGCGCTCAAAAGAAGCTTCTCCGCAGTCAAATTGCGGCCAAAAAATGCTAGCTGGCGAAGCGAAACCGTCCGCTGATCTTTGTTGGCCCAGTCCTGAACATGGTGCTGGTAGAACAGCCGCGAGTTAATTATAGGAGAGTTTTCAGGATAAACCACGGTGTCGTTCTGATGCTGCAGCACATTGATTTGCTTCTCGTGTGTGCTATAGAACCGAAGACGAGGCCGGACCCTTTGCATGCTGACTGAATTGTGGGGTGCGTCTTGAAAAGGTCTTAGAGCGTGCCTAACCGGCACCGAAATTTGCTGATTTTCACCGATTAGTAAGCGGAAACGCCACAGTTTTCCGGGGCCCGAAGTTTTACCGTTGCCCCCTAGCTGAAACATGCAGTTGCACCAGATATGCATGTAGGTGCAGCAGAGATGCATGCGAAGGCTCGGTTGTATGCATGGGTGTTCGGTATCATTATATGCGCGCATCAGAAATTTGAGAAAATAAAGCACACATAGAAGTCTGCAAAATGTGCATTAACATGTACACTAAATCAGTAAAATCCAGCAATTCTGAGGTCAGAGCTTCTCTTATCTAGTATTTCTTACAGCCTGCTTTCCCAGCCACGGTAGCGTGCCCTATTTGTTCGAATATACAAAATATTTGTATGAAGAGCATCTCTTCACCATTAAATGTAGATTTAGCAAGCTCATATATGTGAAATTAGTTGGTACTGTGCAAGCTGGAGCTTCACTATAGTAGTCACTTAGCTGCCATATCTAAACCATCGTGAACAGGAATCAATTCCTGAGATTGGATGCAATCTTTTTAACATAAATTTAGCTGAGATTATCTTTTAGAAATCGTTCAGACCCTGCAAACAACTCTTGTCCAGGGTAAATCAATCTAATCAGTTGACTTTGTATTAGTAGCCCGTGCCTCGTACACTTTCAGCAAAGGTAGGATGAACAGAATCTTCGTAACTGCTCTCCTCATTGGCATTCTCTCCGAGTGGAGGAGAAAGAACGTGTGTGTGGACGTCTGGGAGTATAATGAGATCAGTAGGACTGACGTGCTCTAACTGACTCTCGGCCGCGTCAGGAAGAGTGTCGGAAACCATCGAGGGATAACACGCAGGTGAACTGGGATGCCAGTCACATAAGCTTAACGAAGGGGATACGTACTTCTGCATATTCCTGCATGCGTTTGCACATTTATGCATACTCCTGCAGCACTCGGTGCATCAGCGAGGTGGCACATGGCAACGCTCCGGGTTCCGAAAACTGTGGCGTTTCTGCTTACTAATCGGTGAAAATCAGCAAATTTCGGTGCCGGTTAGGCACGCTCAAGGTCTTACGCCACAACCCAAAACTACTCCTACCCTGTGGCTCTGTTCACGCCACAATGTGGAGTTGCTTTAAATAAACAACAGCGTGAAGAACGAACCATATGAGAGCTCTTCAGGTTTAAAATCACTATCATCGGGTCTCGTCTCTGGCCCTAAGTCCTTGGGTCTCAAGCCTTTACCCTCAGGATACAAAGACCCTCTTTACCTCCGGGACTCTTCAGGGACCCTTCAACAAGTAATCATGCTCAGATTTCTCAAGTCACTTCCTGCTCCTACCCCTAAAACCCTCTATGTAGTAGGAAACCAAAGTGCAGATATGGATTCCTGCTGTAGTGCACTTGTGGCCTCCTTTTTCCTCACCAGTATCCCTGGCTACGACCATGTACAGCCGTGTATTGATATTCTCAGGGGTGATCTAAAGCTCAGAGGTGATATCACTTGGCTCTTTACGCAGCTTGAAATCCCAATCGACAAAATTTTGTTCAAGGATGACCACTGGCAATCAGATACTAACTCCCTTTTTCTCGTTGACCACAATTCTCCCACTATGGGCGGCCATGTAGTAGGGATAATTGACCATCACCAGCCCGAGGGCCAGGACATTGATTGCAAACCCAAGATTATACAAACTGCTGGAAGCTGTATGAGCCTTGTGGTAGATTATTATCGGCGCGAGCAGCCGCATAACGAGGGATGGGCCGACCCAGTGGTTGCAGCACTGGCTATCTCGCCAATAATTCAGGACACTCGCAACCTTACCTCGAAGGACAAAACCACGCCCACAGATGTCTCGAGCTACGATTTTGTTAAGGGCAATGTACCGTTCGATATCTCTGCAGCTGTTAAAACCCTGAAGCGTGCCAAAGACGATATCTCTGGGTTCTCAGCTACAGATTTGCTTAACAAGGACTATAAGCAGTGGCAACACGTAGGTATCAGCTCACTACCGGGTCTTTTTGAGGACCTACTCACAAAGTTCCCCGATCTTGCTGAGCAGATGGCCAAATTTAAACGGGACAACCAGCTCAAAGAATTCGTGGCTCTGGGTCATGGGTCCAAGAATAAAGAGTACAGACGTGAGCTTGCAATTGTGGGCGATGATCTGGGAATCGCTGAGAACGCTCAATCCTTGAATCTCAGCCTCAAGCTGGAGTCTCATGGTGTTTATTTCTATAACCAGGGTAACGCAGCTGCTAACCGCAAGGTCGTCGCCCCGATTGTAAGAAATTTAGCTGGTGAGCTCTAAATTTCTAGAACTCAAACAAATAGAATGGCTTTTGGTGCTGGACTCTGCAAACAAATCAAGGTTGGAGTTAGGACCCATGAAGTGGCTGCTTAATGCCAGATTGGTCGCAATTCAATGCGTCATTAGCTACTGAGTTACAAGTTGGTTACTTTACTTTTCTATGCTGTGTTTTTCAGAAATTACATAGACTCAATAGACATGATTATTGTAATCTCGTTAAAGTTAACTACACTACGCTCATTTCTGAGAAAGTTTGCAGCCAGGCACCGACTATAAAGTAATGAAGATTCCCATCAGCTCAGTATCAAAATGGTCTCTTCTCCTCTTTCTCTTGCTGTTCTCGCTCTTGCTTCCGCCGCTGTCGTCTCTGACGCTCAGTCTCAGGACGACCAAGTCTTTACCTCGTACTACCCCGTCGCCACTACCACTGTGCACGTTGGTTCCCCTAGCAGCACTTCCGCTACTCCTGTCGCCGCCGCCACTATTCCTGCCGACTGGCTTCGTTACGGTGTTGAGGTTGCTGCTATTCAGTGGGCCAACTATCGCAAGGTCGGTGTCTCCCACCAAGAGGCTGTCAAGCTTGTTCGTGATGGAGTCAATCTCTATGTTCAGCAGCCTGAGATCTCTCAGCTCATTAACAGTGGTTATGGCTACTTCTCCCAGAATTACGATGCCCTCAAGAACAAGACCATGGCGTTGCCTGCTGATTTCAGCTTGAACGCTGTCCGCGCTTTCCACTCTGCAAACGAGAAGTTGATGCAGTCTCCTGGTTTTACCGATGTCAATAACTACTTGCAGAGCAACTTGAACAAGTTTGATGTTGGTAGTGGCATTTCTGACATTCAGCACCTTGTTGAGATCAACCCTGTTCTTGCCCACAAGGGTCTCGCCAAGGCTCACGCCAAGATTAACTCCAGCCCTGAGAATGCTCAGGCTTACGAGGAGGTTATTGCCATGGCCACTGACTTTGCTAAAAAGTACAATATTCAGGGTGAGGTTGTCCAGGCTGGTATCACCAACATGATCAACGCTATGTTGCTCTAAATGGCTAATTTTGGTTTAGTTTTTTGTCTTTAGATAAAGTAGCTTTTGAGTTTTGATTATTTTATCCAAATAGTGGGCTTGGAAATGGCTTGAAGAAATAGATTCCCTGAGGTAAGGGTATCGCTTAAGCCAGACAGTTGGGGTCTCTCCACTAAACTTCAGTGGTCTATTTGAACTGCGACTAACTAGACTCACGTCGCGCTTGGATTGACCTACCAAAACAGGCCTCCGCTCGCTACCCTGGGCACTCTGCGAACTATTGTGCTACCTCTCAGAAACAAATGCAAGCCTGAACTCATCCATCGTACTCAGATGATTAGGAATTAGTCTGTTTGTTCTTTCCAGCTCAATGCAAAGCTCTTTTACTGCCGGATCAGGTAAAGTAACAGTCTCTACTTCCCCACGCTTGTCCATGAGATGCGGGAAATCGGGCTTTGACATGGAGAAGAAGACTTTTAGACCCTGAGATGGCTCAGAGTCGGTAAGTGTGTACTGCGCTTCAACATTAAAAATCCATACAAGTACACTCTGGGTGCCGGACTCGTTTTGAATCAGAAAAGAAAAGATTGCGTGGGAGTTTACCAGTTCGCGCAGCATTGCAGCTATGAAAATATGCGAATTGATGGTTTCGCCATCCACACTCACCTGCCACTTCCATATTTTCGCAGGATCAAGGTGGCTGCACGGCACATCATCAGGGTGATACTTGAGGTACGTATCGCCAATCATTGGCCGTTGTGGCAGGGGCTCAAATGTGATGTTGTAGTTTTTGTTGTTTTCGTGCGTTTCTGGAGGCTTATGACAGTGCCAAAACTCCATGAGCTCGGCCCAGTGCTCGGAAGGGAGCTGCCGAAGTTGTGAAGAAGAAACAAGATTCTGGCCACATTCTCGGCACTTGATTTTTTTACCGGAGAGGTCCTTGGCTTGCCATGGTATCTTGAATTGCCAATTGTGCGGAGTGTACGTTCTAGCGACGGGGATCCGAAGTGAAATTTCATGCTTTTGTGGAGTCAGGTGATGGGCGGAAATGGTCACGCCTAGCGGAATAATCTTGGTGGTAGAGCCTGTTTTCACTTTAAGAGTTTCATTATCGGTCGTAAGCGTGTCGATCCCAGTGTTTGTACCTTCCAAACATACGCTCAGGCTATTTATTCGACTCAAGTACTCACACAAATACTTCATTACAAAGGCAATAAACTAGGGGTTGAACCAAGCCCTGCAGACCTGGGCTGTAGACCCAAGCTGTAGACACTATAGACCCTATAGGACCGCCTTCAGAGTCCACAATAGACCTGCAGTAGAAGCCCACTCAATTCACTTACAAAGGTCCCAAAGCCAAAAAGCTCCCTTAATTATACCTTCACTATGCCGTTTCTGGCGCTGAACGCGGTCGAAGATGATATTCGCGAAAACCAGGAAAAGCACACCCTTGAGTTCCAGTTTGAGGACGCGTTAAAACTCTACGAAGCCGCCCTACAAAAGCACCGCGATGGTGGCCCTGAAGCGAAAACCATGTTTGTAGATCTTTTACAATTTCCTTTGTTTGACTTTAACCGCTACAAAAATGTTCCACCCAGCGCGTTTCGCCTCAAGAGTCTTGCGTTGAAGAACTACAGCATACTAATGCTTGAGGACCTGAAAGAGTACACTGATCCTAAACTCGCGTTTGAAGTGCTACGACCTGTGATAGGGTATCTCCTGGAAGCACTCACTCTCTCAAATGACCCCGCGGTGATCGAGATCCTCTGCGCGCTCGCAAAATACCTGAATTACCCCAAACTCGCCCGCGTCGCCTTGGAGGAACTGGTTTCGGACTCCACGAACCGTGCGCTGAGTGCGGCCGAGGCGTTAGCTTCAGAAAATTCGAAACTACTGCTGGGCCCCAAAGATGAGGATATGCTGGCACGGTTGCGAAACCTTGTCAAGAGTGTAGGCGATGACTCCCAAATCCCAGAATTTAACGAGTACCCAGCGTTTCGCCGCGACTATAGCTGGCTCTCGAAGTTAAAGTTTCCCACTTCTCTTTTGGATCTCTTGGATGAGCTGCGGGATAACTCAATCTCTGTTTCGGTGCCTAAACGTGATATCTCAGTGCTGGCCACGAGTATCGAATCGGCGCTCTCAAACGCAGTCAAAAAGCGCAAGAAAGATAGTGGCGATGTTTACATGTACTCTGAAAAACCGGTGAATAGCGTGAATTTTGTAGCACCCCATGGCGAAGCCTTGGACTTTGAAGCAGAGCAACCTGAGGTGGTGGACTTGGACACACAGGAGCCAGTGCCCACCTTGGCAAAGCACACCAGGGTTGATGAGAGCCATGTAGAGATTGTTGATCTATGCTTCAGTGAACCAGAATCCAGCACCGGAGCTCCTCTCGAGACCACTACCACCACCTCAGCCCCCGCTGATCCTGCCACCGCCGCTACTCCTTCCGCTCCAACAAACTTGCCTTCACGCCAAAGTGCGCGCAACAAATCCCCTGAGTTTGGTATCTCTTTGGAGCTGGGTGCTAACGATCAAGGATTCATTGCCCATCTCTGTAGTTTCTTGGCAGTCGTCGACCTCAAATATCAAAACGTGCTTCCAGCCTACGATAACACTCCGCTGCCCGAGCAACGATATCTTAGTGATTTCAAGCATCTTCTAGAGAAATGGGATGATGACGCCGCCCAGCATTTCCTCAATAGTGGCCCCCCAGAGGTGGATGCTAGCCAACCAGTGATGCAGATGCTAGATTTTGCGGCAATGCGCAACCAAAAGACTACAAAGCCTGGAAAAGCGCTCCAGGGGTCAAGTTTGGTGGATGATCTGCTAGAGAAACTCAAAAACAATAGCCACATCCAACAGGTTCGGTTCCAGCTATTTTGTGGGGTTCTGAGTGGATCACCGACACTTGTTCATAGCACAGCGTTGACGCCAGCATTTATGGATATTATTGCAAGTCATATAGAAGCCTTCGGGGCTCAAATCCTTGAGCTTTGTCGTGATGGTCAGCTGGTGGAGGAACAAATCTCGCAGGTAGCAATGAGTACTTTTGAGTTCCACCTGGACCAGTATCTGAGTTTTGAGCAAGAGTTGCGTAAGAGACAGTTGCAGCAGCAACAGCAGGACACCCAGCAGCCCCAGAAACTGAGCCAGTCCCGGCGTAAGGCTCAGGCGGCAGAGGAGGCTGAACGCAAACTGTTACGCGGTGCAGTTGAGCAGTGGATGGGCGCAGCCGGCGATTGTCTCGCCTGCACCAGTGCCTCTAGCGTTGAACTGGCGTTGCGATACAAATGGGCCCAAATCTTCTACACGCAAAGCCAGGGTGACGATCCAGAAGAGACAATTGCTAAGTTTCAGGAATTTCAGCAGCTTGCGCCCCGCGAAACGCGATTTGAGTATGCTAATTTCCAGGCAATCCCCACTGCCTCAGTAGAGAGCGCGGAGACACAAATCTCCAAATACAGAGCCGCATCCATCTTCTCCAAAGTCTTCTTGCCGCAAGAAACCGACGAGGATATTCGCAACACAATAAGTCTGTTGGAGCCTATGCTGATGCCTGAGGTATACTCTATGGATTTGCTTGAAGAGGCAGAGTCCATTGCACAATTCTTAAAGACCAGTTCACTCGATTTTAGATTGAATCTATGGTATCTGCTGCTGGATAGTTATGAGAAGATTGGTGAGGCCAAAAAGTCACTCGAGGGGCTAGTCAAGATCCTCAAGTCGAGTATAGATGAGTGCAAGGGCGCTCGTTTTGCCCGCAAACCCCCACAAGAACGGAGCTACACACTGCTGCAATGCTTGAGTGTTGCCAATGATATCTCGAAGCGATTATTCCCGTTGGTTCGCGACAACTCCACTTTATTGGACCAGACACAAAGTCGCGAGATGCTCAAGTATATTATTTGGTTGTGTGAGTTGCTACATGTATTTACACTTACTGATCAGGCTATCAACCAAAATATGATCAAGGCGCCCAATCACCAGTCGTGGGAGAATACTGTCAAGAAGTTCCGTGAGCTGGATATACGGTGCTGGTGCCTGTTTTACTATTTTTACCGGTCGTCACTTCCTGAGGAGAAACGCACCAATGAGGTGCTCAACGATATTCTCTCCATTATCCATGAGCAGCTCGGGCACTTGAGCTATTGTGGGTTCGCTGATGGAATGCTGCTGAAACTACACATCGACGAGATTCTGCGGCTCAACTGGCCCGAAAGCGAGGCAGATCTGTTGCAATGCCTCAATTGCCTTTATGGGATTTCGCTGGCCAACGAGACGTTTACGCGGTACAGCCATCATGCAATTCCTGTGGAACTGACCCGTCAGGACGCACTCAACCTGACCAAATTTATTATGCGAATGATCCTCAATAAGAAGAATTTACCACAGGTAATTCAACGCCAGAATGTGCGCCAGGTGCTTGATACTTTCCACAATGCAATTGGAGCTCCAGATACCCAAATACAGCAGATTGCACGCAACGAAGCGATTCTCGAGACGTTTATTGAGCAGACTCCCACTACCGCAGTTATGAGCCAGTGTCTGAAGGGTAGCTTCCGGCTGAGTTTGAGCCAGTCGCATGACCCAACGTTCAGTCTTGTAGGTGCTGGCGGTTTTTACTACGTGATGGCGCTCGTGCACCTGAACCTTTATCGTATCAAACGGCGCACAAACCCCGAAAAAGTCGATGATTTGCACCATGCAATAAAGTTCTTCAAGTACGACCTCACTTATGCTACGAACCGCTTTGAGTCTTGGATGGGCCTTAGCCAAGTTTATGATCACCTGTGTGAAAATAGCCTCCTTTTTGTTTCTCCCGAAATCCAAAAAGCCGAGGGAATTGCCTCTGATTTCCAGTCTAAGGCACTTATGTGTGCATGCATGGCTGCCAGCGTTTTGCACGGATCGGACCCTTCAAGTGCACTGAGTGTAGACTACTTTCATACTCTGCGTGAAGGTTTCTATGCGCATTTGGGCAAAATTCTGTATTACTCCGCTGTTGAACCACTAGCAATGGCTATCTACAATGCCGCGCCGTCATCTCGATTCGTATATGTGGACGAGAAATACGAAGTTACCACCGCACTAATTGACCGCAAACTCATCTTGAAACTCGCGTTACGCTACCTCAATGCTGCATGTGAGCGGCCTGGAGACTGGTTCTCGCTGGCCCTCAAATCCGAGGTCCTCCGCGAGTTGGATAGAGATGTTCACGAGATTATGGATACTGTTATCAAGTCAAGTAGGGTGTGTGCACAGGCGCCTGCTCGCGAAGTCAAGGGAGGCCTCGATGCCACTTTTGAGACGATGCAACTTATCATCTCGAGTGCCTGGGGGTTCTACATTCAAGACAAAATCACTGGCCAAGAGTTACTTGAGTACCTTAAGAATACAAGTTTCCCCTATGACGTGCCGAGCAATTATACCTCAGAGGAAGTCGCAAAAGCTGTAATTCAGGTAATCTCTGGGCTCACTTCGGCCGACAAGAAGCACTGGTTACACTATCCTAGATACATGCTGGCATCTATCTACGAGACAAAGCTGAACGATACCCAAAAGGCACAACAGGAGATGGAGCTAATTATCTCTGTGAAATCTACCACAAAACCACTAGCCACTATCTGGAAACCTGACTACGAGCGGCCTGGTCAACACTTTGATTTTTGCAGAGACTATATTATTTATTATAGCGACTTGCTACTTCGCAACAAGGATGATGCCCAAATGGGCCTACTAGTTCGCCGTGTACGCAAGTATACTGCTGTTGCAAACCACGTCAAGGTCTGGAACCATGTGCTCAATAATGCAGTCACCCTGGCCAAAGACCTGGTGGGGTTTCCCCGCAAGTACACCGAGCGGGTTGTTCCAGCACTGGTACCCGAGATGTTCGAGAAACGAACCGCTGAATTAGAGAAATGGATGCAGGAGCAGATCCTTTCAGTTTCCGCTGCTACGAGTGGCACAACGAGTATTGACCCATGGGTGCTGGCACTCGACTACGCTCAAGACTTAAAAAAGCTGAACATTGGACTGGGATCGACTGTGCCAATTGATGAGCTAGTGATTGCGTTTTATATGGCTCTCTATACTACCTTCAAGCCGATGGAAGATACCAAGCTGAGCCCCGAGCCTGCTGCTAGTGCTGGTTCAATTGCTGGTCCTGCTGAAATTGCTTCTGGCGAAACGGGCAGTATCACCACAACTCCATTTGCAGAAACTGCTGCTACCACCGCAGATAAAAAGAAATCGCGCATCACCCGCAAAGACATATTGGCCAGGGCCGCGCAAGCTCTCAAACCGATCAGCTCTAAGTTGTACTCAAAGACTGATGTCCGGGGAATGCCCAAATCCCTTTACGGCAAAGGTCAAGATCTCGTGCTAAAAGAAGAGGCCGCCAATTTGCAACAATGGGAGTTTGTTCCCATGGAGGTTCTACCTAGTGCTTTGAACCCAGATAGCACTAGTGGATGAGAATCAGTATTTGAAAGGTACATAAACAAAGCTAAAGTTGATAATTTTAACATGATTTTAAGTCAAGATTCGTTGCCTGCGGCTTGATCTCCAAGTCTTGCGTTTCAATTTCGTTTCAAAATGGCTGCGGAATCTGCACGGTGTAATTAATTAGCATTGTGCAGTGTTATTGAATTGTTCTGCATTTAAGGATATGTGTAAACACTTCATAGATTTACAATTCAGTTTTGCCCGGGAAAATGGAAGCGAAGCCACACTCCCAAGGAACTTTTTCAACTCTCTATTCTACAAATGCTGTGATATAATACCCGATATATGTTTTTCAGATTGACCTAAGGCTAATTTGTTCGTGTTCGATCACTATAAAACAATTAGGTCTCCCACATTCCCTGAACTGTCGATTTTTCCCAACATGGCGTGTCTGCTATACACTCTAAATAGCTCTCCCAGGCACAATGATACGATCTTTTCAAAATCTAGTGGACTTTTTGACTCCATACTTTAGAAAAAAGTTTTTAGCTTGAAATTTATCTATTCCTGCCTGAGGCTCGGGCTAAGCATGCGTTATGCACGTTATATGCCGCAGTCTACATTTTCCTGACCTGCGCCTATAATTTTACCCACATACCACGATGAGCACACAGTAGCTGCAGCTTGTTTACGAATAGGTTTGACCGAAATCTCGCCTCAGAATCGATTTTAAACGATACTAGGAATCAAAATGACGAGACTTCACCCGAACGCGAGGAGTTCGACGAGTACACAAATGAGAGCATGCTGAAGAATTCATATATAGTAAATGGAATAATCTATGGGTTAGCAAGAATCACTTTCGCAGTCTTCATTTAATTTTGGTGTGCAGGACTTCGCAGAAATTTGTGGCGTAGTTCTTACAGAATTGAATTGGTGTGTGGAAAGACTGTTTAGGTGCGGTGCAAGACCCCACCAAGACCCCCACGGGGATAAGGCCACCCTTACCAAATCTGGGGCGCATTGCTTGCACGTGACGTGAAGACATACCTATGTATATATATTCATAAGGCTCTGAGCCCTCATCAATGGCCCAACAACAAATAAATTTGACAGACGGACGTAATCTCCCTTCAATTGGGTTTGGAACATATCTGACACCTCCCACTGAGACCTGTACAGCAGTCTATGATGCTCTCAAAGTAGGCTACCGGCTAATCGATACCGCAGCAGTCTATGGCAATGAAGAGCAAACCGCTGAGGCAATTGCCAAGTTTCTCAAGGAGTACAAGGAAGTTGATCGCAAAGATGTCATTTATACCAGCAAGCTTTGGCAGGACGATTTTGGAAAACACGCAGCCGAGGGTGTGGCCGAAAGCGTGGAGAACGCAGCTGAAATCGGCGTCATTGACTTGTACCTACTACACTCTCCCGGCACTGGTGGACGTTCCGAGCGTCGCAAGACCTGGGCTGCACTCGAGAAGGCGGTTGAGCGGGGAGAAATTGTTTCCATTGGCGTCAGTAACTGGGGCGTTAAGCACCTCAAGGAGCTATTGGAAGAGCCTGACCTCAAAATTAAACCACTGGTTAACCAGATTGAGATCAATCCTTGGTTCCAGCAAAACGACATCGTGCAGTTTTGCCAGAGTCACGGAATCGCTGTGGAAGCCTACTCACCGCTAATGTGCGGTGACCGCCTCAACGACCCCCAAATCCAGAAGCTGGCGAATAAGTACAACAAGAGTCCGGCTCAGGTCCTGGTTAATTGGAACATTGAGCGCGGTACGATCCCGTTGCCCAAGTCGGTTCGTGCTGCTCGGATCAAGGAGAACTTTGAAGGATCCAAGTTCCATATGGAGCACCATGATGTTCATAATCTGGGAGACTCGAAGACACGCTTCGTAACTGTGCCTCAATGGGACCCCGTTACCTGGGATTAGTGGGTGAGTGAGGTGCGAGCTAAATGAATGAGGTGAGAAAGTATCGAGCCGGCGAGGTATCAGGATAGTCAAAATGAAGATATCCGATGGAGTGATCTATATGCGCCAGACAGTCTAATCTTCTGGACCTCACCACGCCAATAACTTTCTGATAGCAGTCCCACACACCCGGTACAAACAATCTTGAAATGGATCTCACATGAATATTACTAGCTAACCTACACAATTACAAAATTTTAAGGCCATACTAAGAGCAATCTACCACTTCTGTTCCAATTGATTGCATACTCGTCACATAAGAGAGATAAGCCTAACCTAAGTAGGTCTTGTTGCAGTCTTTTGATACCTGAATTTTCTTGGATTCTTGTTCCCGGTGTACTCCTGTCTCAAAATCGTTCTAAATATTTGCACTCCGTCAAATAGCTCGCTTCGTAGCGCGACTGCACAAAGTGCTCTTGAGTAACCCCATTGCTTTGGCAGATACCCAAACCAGAGTTCTGGATTTATCTGTATATCTTAATCGCTCAAATAACCGCTAGTCAATAGCCGCAGCAGACCTCGAGACACCCCATTTCTCGCGATCCCTTCCATCATGAATCTGCTGTATGTTCTCCGGTAAGAGCTCCTTGCCCACAGATTGCTTAAGCAGCTTTTCCTTGAGCTGCTTGTCTTTATTTTGCTGCTGCGATGACTTGAGATCGTCTGCCTTTCTGGCCGCAAACTCGCGAGGCAACAATTCCTTATCGAGCAGCCTTTGAATAAAATTCGTTTTTTTGTTTTTCAGTGAAACAAGAATGCGCCTGAACGCGCTGCGATAATCGTCTGTCACGCCACCGTATTCCTCAAAAAGCTCGTCTTCGATCTCGGCACTGATTGTCTTCGCGACTGGAGACTCGCCAAGAACGAGCGCTAGCTTCTCAATGATAGCAGTTCTAACTTCTTTATTTTGGTCTTCCGAGATGAAAAGAACAGGCTTAACTAGATCCTTCCGCTTCCGGAGCGCCGCTTTTTGAGCAGCATTCATATCAAAGGAATCAAGATGGGCTGGCTGGGGTCTTATTTTCAGCTTCGAGATTCGACCGGTGAGGGATCTGGTACAGGGTATACCGACATAACACCTAAATATAATTAATTAGGTCTCACTTGAATTTTTCTGGTTTATATTCTAGCCTTATCCCTCCAGTTTTTCAGTCAGCTAAGCGCCTTGAGACCTCTAATCTAATTCAACTTCCCTTACCCCACAACCCCACAAGCAACTAAAATTAAATCAAAGACAATTCTATATATAGCTTTTGCACCTTTATATAAATTTGTAAACCACCCAAAGTAATCATAAACATGCTCTTGTTTGCTCTTTTCCATTTCGGGGCCGCATTTAATGTAACTGCCGTGAGTACTGAATCTCACTTGCTGCGGGTCACCAGTGATGGTCATTGGGTGACAGATCAGGGCCAATCAACGCAAGGATTTAATGCAGAGGTTGGTACCACAGGCCAGCTGGCAGTCAATGGCAGACCCGTCCACTTTGACATGGGTGGTTACTATGTTGCTACAGAGCCCGACTCGCCATATGATAATTGGGCAGTTGTGGACGGGAGGCTCCAAGTAAACAGTCGAAAAAGGTTCTTTGCATGCCCTGAGTACAACTATCAGGTAGGGTCTGCTCCTATCGATGGCAGTGACTATATCGCTACTTGTGAAAATCCTATCTTTGTGGAGCTCCAAGTGGATGAGTGATATTGTGAACTTGATCAATTTCTATGATTACTACTTCATCTTCTATTACCCTTTCTTCTGTCTCCCCATCGATTTTCGTCTAATACTTGTAGCCTCATGGCCCGTGTGTTATGATGAGCCCACTATCCTTCCGGTAACCCTGCCTCAATCATTCATATAAAATTAGTTTGATTAAGTGATTATATGCATAAAAATTGTTAGAAGTATTCATCTTTAGGATCAGTGCCAGGGGTAGCACTACTGACTACAGAGAACTTTGTGTCTTGATACTGGTCTTCTTGTGGTCGGCTACTACTTACAATCTCATGGTCAAGTGACTCGTGGAAAGTAGGCAGCCCCCCATCATCGTATGCCTCAATATCCTCATCTTCATCTTGGCGAGGAACAACGGCTACAGTATCGTGGTACTGCGGCAAATAAATATTTTCTTGAACGCAATGCTTTGATAATAGCGTTATCGGTGTGTCAACTTTGATTTCAAAATGGTGCCTCTTGTTTTGTTCGAGCTTTGATACTCGCAGCGTCACTATCAGCCGGTGGCGAACAGTGATAAACGGCGACGTGTGGTCAGGCTCAACAAACCGTTTTTCGCCCATTTTTCCCCTTCCATACGTTTGAGGTAGCTCGTTGATTGGTCTATCTGAGCTCGTAGCCACCAGAATGCGGCAATCAAAGTGCATTGGCTCGGCAGTGGTTAAAAGGCTTCCCACAGCTCTTGAGTCGCCATTAGTCTCGACGCTGGCATTTTGCTGGAAAAGCACAAGCCTTAGTGAAGAGTCTGCCGCGTGAATTGTTGAATCAGGGGAGTAAAGATACTTCACACTCTCCAAAAGGTAGATACGTACCTGATGTACCATCACATTCGTGTCCGGCAAAGGCATCAGGGACAACGTGAGTGTACTGGGGACATCCAAAGTTATATATCGCTGATTCAAGGAGATTGAGTACGCCAGGCGGTTGTCCCAGACCCTGCTTAAGGACGCAGGATTGTAGACAAGGAGACCCGAGGATGTGAGCGGGGCCCGTACAATTTCAACATCAGTTGTACCAGTGATATTCGGATTGAATGCACCCGCTCTAACAACTTTGGGTATCAGCACGTACCGGATTGACCCGTTGGGCACGCTCACCGTCTCGGGACAGTCGCGATGAATGATGATGGAGAAATGGTAAACGTACTCGCCGGCTGGGTACATAATTCCTTCAGTGGTGGGCGCCACTTGCTTGAATTTCCGCGTGGGATTCTTGAACGGCGTCATCGTTGGCACCCCGATCTTTCCCGAGGAGTGCACTGTGACACTATTGCGCGCTTCTTGTACCAGGGAAGATCCTCTGTTTGTAGCAGCAGAGGCACCATGTAAGTTAGTGGCAATCAGTGTTGAATTGACACCATCACAATTCTTTTGAAAAGCAGCGCTAGCCTGCTTTAACTGGTCACAATGGATATAGTCCCAGTGGTGGATTCCAAAGTATGTGACGTCCTCAATTTCGGCATTACTAGGCAGTGGAGTGTCGCCCAAAACGCCTGGTTGGGGTACCAGGTTCCAAAATGTCCTGGATACACCGTAGAGGTCGAGGCTGAGACACCGGATCTTTGTCGGTTTCTGCAGCTTCACAACCACAGACCCACGTAGAACTGAGCCCACCGCCTCCTGTTCTGTTTCATAGCTGGGTAACTCATCAGTCCCAGTGGTTCCACTGGGACTATTGGGCCCCGATTGGGCTTGGGACTCCACCTCCTCGCTCCATTCCTCTGGGTCACGAGGAGTGTTTGCCGGCAGGAAAACGGGCTGCTCTTGGAAAGATACGGCAATGCCAACATTTCCAGAGTGCGAGCTTATGATGCTGCGCGGGTTTCCCACGCAAAACTCGTGGATATGTTTGACCATGGAGAAACAAGAGTAGTGGGTCCCGGTTACGAGATTAGGTGGTGATAGGAGAGGGGAGAGGGGGGTGGTCGAGGGTGGTCTGGATTTCGCAAGGCGATAGTAGGTTATATCGGTACACGAGTGTAGTGTAGGAGCTTCAATGTGACTTTGAGCTACGAATTAAACTTGAGAGTATTCTACTTTATCGAGTTTATGGAGCTTGCTAAACTTGATGTGCAAGGTCAAAAAATTCAAGTCAAGAAAACTAAGGCAGGAGATCAGCGTGCTCAGTTCCCAGCCAGACTCCGGCAATACCAATTTCGTTCCAGCCCTTCGCAAATCTCAGCTTATCTATCTATCTATCTATCTATCTATCTCTATCACTCTCTATCAACAACGTGTCTCAGACTCTGTGGCGCCGGATTCTTGCCATTTCTTGACTCTCCCAGTGGCGAGCGCCCCACCTCACGCAGCATTGGCATCTACCTTGAGCAGCGCATGCAAGAGATCCTCCCGTTCGTGACTATATGTCAGCGTCAAAAATCTATGAGTATATTCAGTCGAAAAAGTATGGCCCCGCTAGAAACTTATTAAACGAGGAATTTGCTAAAACACCCGACTCATGCGTATACAAGTCTTTACATGCCCTGCTCTTGTTCCAGCAGAACTTCCGGTCCCAGGCAATTGAGACCGTTGAGAGTGTTGTTGCAAGTAAACAAGTAAACTCCACAATTGTAATCAATCTGCTTGCGCCTATTTTGCTCGGCTATGATATGCCTGAGCTCTTAAACTCAGCCTTTGAGCAGGCAAATCGCAGAGCCCCGCATGATAAACAGCTCGTGGCGGCCTGGATCGAGTCTGCGCTAAGTTTGGGTAATCTCAAGCTTTTTTGCAAGGCTTTGCTAGCCAACAACAAGCAGCAGCAGACCCGCAAGTCCGCCTTCCAGACTTGTTTTGCCCTTTACCTTGTGTTTGAGTCTGTCACAAAACTGGATATCGAGTACAAGCTGTACCCCAACCTTGCCGCCCGCATGCTTGAACCTCATCTGCCAGTGCAATCGCAAAACGAATTCTACACTCTTGTCAAAGTTACTTCGATGCAATCAAAAATCTCGGAGTTATTAAAAGATCACCTTGAGTTTGCCCAAGACCTCACCGTTCAGCAATCTTTCCTGAGTGATTTGGCCGCGCAAGAAGACTGGGGTACCCTCTTTGACTACTCAAAGCGCATCTTGGACCGTATTGATACCTACAATTGCTGGCAAGCCCTTAATACCGCCGCAGTCCATTTGGACCGCGTCGACGAGGTCAAAAAGTACGTTGCAACTTTCAAGTCTAACAACTCTTACCTTGCCCTTGTTGATTTGGCCGAGAAACGTGGTGAAGATGTCTTGGAGCAGCTCGAAATCTATTGGGCCAAAATGCAGCATAGACCGTGTGCTTATGAGTACCTCAAAGATTATTCCCAGATAAGCGGGTTCTCGAGATTGCTGCTGCAAGAACCGGCTACCTTCACGGCTAAAGTTAACCGAATCAAGCTACAATACCTCCTTGACGATGCGTCCGCGGATGTAGCAGCACTAATTGAGCTTTACCAAAACCATTTAAATGAATTGCCTGCTGAGAGCACTGATTATTTTATTGGTAGTGACCTGCTTATTATCGGTGCGCTACAGCTCCTCAAGCAGTCCAAACATGTTGAGGCCCTCCTACTTCTAGAGTACGCCTCGAGCAATGATACCTCGAACTTTTACGTTCGGCTCTGGCTCATGAAGTTGTATCATTATTTCGGATGTATTTCTCTTGTTCAGCACCAGTACAAAAGGCTTTCTATTAAGAATCTGCAACATGAAAGCTTGGGTCATTACCTTGCGTTTAGGGCAGGCACTCTGGGCCTTGCCCCGAAACAGTTTACCGAAACCAAAAAAATGTACGAACAAAGTGAAAATATGTATAGTGCCACCAATGTCGCACTTGACGATCAAGTTTTCTGCCAGATATCCTCAATGCTTGAGCTGCAGCGTCGTATGAATTGCTCGTTGACGCGGTCTCTCCTTAACCTAGAGCAGCTCAAATCACAGCGCATTAACAGAGGGGAAACCGATATGAGCCATGTTATCAATACCCCCGAAGGCCTCATCGATAACCGCGACTCGACCACATTTTTTGATCCCCGTGGCGAGGCGTCCAGCCTAGGTTTCGGAAATTTTGACAAAGCGTATATTGCCAATCAGCTCGCTCGTGAACGCCTATTCCTTGCTATTCTCCGCGATGAGCCCAGCAGCCTTGTAGAGATTGATACCTCTACTTTCAGTGCGGCTGAGAAATGGAGTGTGGACTGCCTCAGGAGCCAGGAGGCGCTGCCCTTACCAAGTACCGCGGATCTTTTCACGTGGGAAGTTTTGCATAATATCAGTACAGCCATTGAGA
Source organism: Wickerhamiella australiensis (assembly GCA_030579635.1). Lineage (NCBI taxonomy): Eukaryota > Fungi > Ascomycota > Dipodascomycetes > Dipodascales > Trichomonascaceae > Wickerhamiella > Wickerhamiella australiensis. The sequence continues at coordinate 34,104 of JAKTRM010000028.1, read as the reverse complement.
CATACAAGCTTTTGACAGACATTTCTCTCAAGAAGAAGTGCAAAGTTGATCTCAGATCCAGGCACAATGAGCTGAGAGAAGTTTTAAAAAATGCGGTCAACTCGCGTCAGGATCACGCAAAGCCGCTTCAGTGGGCAGTTGAGTACTGTATTGCTGGTGCGGAATCGGTTATTGCAGGCATAGTTGAGAGCAGGTCGAAGGCTTTGAATGATCTGGCTTCTCTCATAAAATAATTTATATAGCATGGCGTAGTTATCTTAACATCGAACCGAAGCGAATAAGGCCGCTGTCTAGCTTTCGATAATTGCGCTTGGGGAAATGCGACGGTAAGATCTGGGTATGCACGCCCGAGACTTCCTGAGACCATGAAAAAGCGTTATCCGTTCATCATCTAAAATCACCGCGCTCGTTTCTCTTGGTAGCTGTGTGCCCTGTGTCCGTGCCTGTCAGAGTACATACCGAAACTCGGGGTTCTCTTTATCGGTTAGGTCTGCAAACTCGCTGTTGACAGCATTGATCTTGCTATTTTCTTTATCTCTTCTTCTGTTTTGCCACACATTTACAATCTCTAGCGCCAACAGCATCACAAACGCACCCACTGAACACCCAGCCATGCCCACTCGAGCCGATGAGTACCCAGGGGCCTCGGAATCATTGAACATTTGAGGACCGATGATATTTCCCACACAGTACGCGACAAGTACAACTCCACTAGTGAATATCTTTTTTGTGTGCCCAGCAACGTTGCTCTCCACTGATGAGAGAATTCCAATGTACCCTGACGGGCTAAAGGCACAAAACAGCGCGAGCCCTGTCAACTTAGTTGCATCGTTGGGCCCCCATGCTAGTAGACACAGATCCATAATATTGAGCGCAAAAGCCACGATACCCCACACTATTTGGTAGCGCTCCAGTAAGAAAAGCGAGAGAAAACCAAATAACGTCACGCCAGCCCAGCCCGTGAAAGAGCTAGGGAACGTCATTACCAAGGATCGGATATCTGAGAACCCCATGCCCTTGATCAGCAAGTTCTGAAAGTTTGTGTAGGCGCCATTAAATACTCCAAAGAATGCAGTGGCAAAAAACAAGAGATAAGTGCGGATATCGCTGAATGCCTCTTTTATTTGATACCACTTGATGTGATGCGTGCCGTAGCCCTGTTTGTTGTCTCTGATTCGCTCGACCTGCTGTGCCTTTTCTTCCTCGTTTAGGAACCACGCTTCCGAAGGGTTATTGGGCACCGCAAACCAATAAAGTAGACCTAGTGCGATGGTGATTACTCCCATTGTAATATTAACCAACCGCCACCCGGATAAAGAGCTACGAGAATGCTTGAGGAAGCCAATCCCCATACAATTAGCCAGGAACCCACCTATGTGGACACTAGCATACCAAAAGCAAGTACGGCTGAATTGTTCCTCCCGTCTGTACCACTGAGAGGTCAGAACCATAAAAGATGGGGTGATTGCACCTTCCAGTGCACCTAAAAGTACGCGAGTGAGAATATACGTTGAGTATTTCTGGCACCCTGCGGAGGCTGTCATTATAATCCCCCATATAACAATGATCACTGCAGTAGATTTTGAGATAGCCAAGCGATGCAGTAGGTAGCCCACAGGAAACTCAAAAACTAGAAACCCCAAATAGTATGAGGACCCGACCCATGAGTACATCTTGCCGTGCATATGGAGATCTTCACGAAGAGAGAGAATTGTGCCCACTCCGTTGGAGATTTTATCCATATACTGAACCATATACACAAGAAACAGCAGTGGCAAAATGTATAGGTCTGCCTTTGTACGGAGTTTGCGATTGGTGGCCTCGTCCAGGGGCTGCGAATTCTCATTCGCGTGCTGAGCAGCCAAATCGTCGAGCGAAATCACTTTAATGGGAGCGATAATTGCATTGAGCTTTTCATTATATGAACTACTGTCACTCATGAGAGTTGCTAACAAAACTTCCTGGCTTTATAGCTAGATGCATCCTCAAGGTCACACCGGTTGACGCCATTGGGTTGCTTGTTTACTGTGAAGTTAGCTAAATATTGAGAGAAAAATCTATAAAGTAGCTGAACTATTCTATGATTCTTTCAGGATTGCTAGCGTTTCACGTGCAATGGCCTAATACATGATCTGAAGGTAACGCACTGATAAGCCTGAAAACTGTCGGCTGATCCACAGTGATAGACAGCTGCCAGTCGCAATATCCCTGACTTCTGGGGGTGCCACAGCAAGTTTGCTGATCTTGTTCAGTACCTTTTCTGCCTAGACCGCGTACCTAGATATGCGTGCGTATGCAGGGACTTCTCATCATGCGAATATAGAATCACAAGTGGCCAACAAGAAAGAGGTAGTGATGTTCTGGCTGCTTATCAGTGCTATCCTTAACTTGAGATATCAATTTTCTTATCGTCGCTGATCAATATAACTTTTTAGCTTCACATACACAGAGCCGGCTAGTATATTTTTGCCACAAACTTTTACACACAAGACCCAAGACTGCATACTTTAGTCAATCAAAGCTTCTATAGACTCGGAAAATCGCCTTCGCCTGTTCTAAATCGACTTTTGTCATGTCCTCACCTAGGTGCAGCTCATGCATGCAACATGTATAAAGTACTAAAAGAGTATTATGGTGTCTATGAGCACCCCCGCGGGCAAATTACCACCCCTATGTCGGGAAAAGCTTAGAAGACATCTCTCATTCTTTACCGCGCCGTGGGCTTTGCGACTTACACTCTCCCGTTCCTCTCTGAAATTAGAGCATCTTTGACATCTTTATCTACAAGGCAACGATCTGGAACTATAAATGTCGATACGAAGTTACCAGTATCTCAATGCTCCTGAATCACGGCTAGAGTTGACACTTTGGGCGAAAGTCATGTTTTGTACTCCAACCCTGATTTCTGGGTTGAAAAGGCACTTTAAAGCCGCATATTTTGTGCCAGTAGTCATGAAAGTTTTATTAGCTATGGTGCAGTATTCTTCGTAGCCACCTCTCTTGTCATTCTGGTGGATTTATTCCCAGAAGACAGCGCCGCGTCAACCTCATAAAAGCTAACGGGATGTCCTCTTTGTGCGGAAGGTGTTGTAGCTATTGACCAGATGGAAAGCGTAATGATCTCAGGTGGTACTCACATACTGGCTGGACTCTGCTTGGTGCTGTGACGTGAGGTGTATCTGGATGGAGATGCAGTACAGGACGCAGTTTTATCAACGACAAAATAGAAAAGCGAAATGGTGACAGAGTGTGAGCATTCTTTGTTTAGCTCTGATGTGAAGGGGGCGGTTTAGATTTATGAGATGTGAGACGAGAGCAAAAAGTCTTGGACAGGGGACACGCTATCGGCCCCTGTGGATCTGGCGAAGTTGGCACTGGAGTGGTATATCCACCTAAGCTATTCCATTTGATAAACTTGGCCTGGCACATGACGTCCCCTCACTCTGCATCATTGACTCGCTATGTCAGGTAAGCCCTCCTATATACATAAATTAGAAACTTGAAGATTTTGGCAATCATAGCAAACATTGCTGCTGCTCAACGCTTGACCCAAGTGTAGGCTTTTCTGGCCTTTGCCAAACCGGGTTTCTTACGCTCTTTCTGTCTGTTGTCGGGCTTGATACAGCCTGCTTTCTTGAGGCGTGTAGCCAGGAGAGGGTTGTGCATGCGTAGAGCCAGTCCGATGCCATTGGCAACCGCGTCTGCCTGTCCAGTGACACCACCGCCAGCGACAGTTGCAAAAATGTTGAATGCACCCGACTGCTCGGTGACTTTGAGTGGGTAAGTAATTTTCTGGCGATGTTCCAGCTGCGGAAAGTACTCAGCGAACGGTCTGCCGTTAACTAGGATGGTTCCTTGACCCTGGGCCTGAGCTTCGGCGGTGATCACACGTGCAGAGCTGGTTTTGCGGCGGGAAACTACACTGGCGCGGCCTTCATGATCAAGAGGCTTGATTCGAGGGTTGTTTGCACCCGAACCCGTGGCAACAGAAGTGTTACCCAGCCCTCCATGCTGGCGGAGGTGGTCGAGGACCTGTGAAACGTCGCGTGGAGTAAGCTGGGGGTCGATCATATCGAGGCGTTGAGCAAGCGCAACATATGCACGGTACTCTCTCTTGCGGTACTTGCCTGAATTTTCCCAGATTGCCTTCCATTTCTGAGGAGCGTACTCTGCCTGAGGGACTGTGGGCAGGTTGATGTGTTTGGCGATAAGGTTCTGCAGCGTGCGCATGACCTCTTCGTATGGGGGATTATCCATATAAAAGGAAGGGTCCTTGGGGACCACTCGGTACCTTTCGAGATCAGGTCTCGAAAGCCTCGGGTCGGTGATGCTTACGCTAGCGACGTCACTGCCTCCAGACTTCTGCTTGTTGGAGTCGTCGAGCTCGTTGACGAGGTCCATGACGAGCTGAACAGTGCGAGGTCTTGTGGAAGACGAGCAGCGCACAGCCTGGCTGGCCAGCTGCGTCTTCACTGTCCCTCTGCTGAAAACTTTGGGGAGCATTAAAGAGGTTACTAAGTCTTACGCCACATAAACTTTTCATTTTAGAGGCATTGACGCCACCTTTTTTTTTTAATTTCTTGAAAGATATGAAGTACATCGTTGAACACATGGAGGAAGGGTTTTCGCCTTGGGTAGAGCTCGAGTACAAGTCAATTTCTCAGGAAGTAGGTACGGATTCCCTGATTTTGTCCAGTATCAAAGAGGGCACTCAGTTGCCCACCTCTCTCGAGGGAAAATGTACTGCTACCCCTCTTGATGTGCTTAATTTAGCAGAGATTATTCCCGACTTTGATATTAAGCGCGTGTGTTTGCTCGATCCCTCAGCAGAGTCCGAGCTGCTGCCCAGTGATGGCGAGAACTTTGACTATTTCTTATTTGGAGGTATCCTTGGCGACCACCCCCCTCGTGACCGCACAGGTGAGCTCCGTAAACTGGGGTTTGCGGGCCGTCATCTTGGCAAAACTCAAATGACTACCGATACTGCTGTTCGGGTCACTCAAAAGGTAGTCGACTCAAGAGTGCCCCTCGAAGAGATTGACTATATTGATTTCCCCGAGCTCAAGTTCAACAAGTTCGAGAGCACAGAAATGCCCTTCAGATATATCAAGGACAAAAATGGGAAGCCAATTTTGCCTGAAGGTATGTTTGAGCTGATAAAAAAGGATAGCGAAAAGAGTCTTGAAGATCTGTTGTGAGGCCCATGATAGCAGGTTCTATTCTCTCTGCTCTCCAACTTTATTATTCTTGAGTATACTAAAGGTTGCGGTGGTTTCAAGTTTACTGGTATATAACCAAGACCTCAGCGTAAATAAATACTTTAGCGGTAGATTATACGAACTCGGAGTCGATAGCAATGTGCTAATTACACAATTTACCCAAGTTTTGAATCCTAAGCTAACTTGAAAAGCATTAATACTAAGAGTCTAGCTGTAAGGGTGCCGCATATCGCGAAACCCTGTGCTCACCTTCAATTTTGTATACGCGGGGCGTTATTCACACAACTTCGCAATATTGAATACTCTTGTCCCGGATTGCATCTTCATCAGCTTGATTTTACCTTATAATCAGAGATCTCCCTTGTATACCTTGAAAGCGCCCATTTCCCGCTTTCTTCCTCCTCACTTTAGCTATCGATAAGCTTCAAGCCACTACTAAGCGCATGTTTTATCACCATATTTAATCGTTACTGAATCATTAGATTGGTATTCATTGTTCTTTTTTTTCCTCTTCCATCATAAACTCAGGATCGCCGTCATTGGTCTTTCCCAGCTTGTATAATTCCTTGAGTACGAATGCTGCCACTTCGGGGCTCTCAAGATACGTCATGTGGCCTGCCAATCCAATAGCTAACGAAATCTCGATGTTTTCCGGAATAGAAAAGTCAAGTCGGTGGTGACGGTTAAACTTCTTGAGCCCCTCCTCAACTGTCCTGAGCGTTTCTTCAGGAACAGGCTTAAGGACCACTTCGTCCGGTTTAGTAACATCATTAACAAGCGCAGAAGACACCGTTTGCCACACGCTGTTTACGTTGTTGGCAAATTTGCTGGTATAGTCCACTGCAGAATGGATACCGTCAACTATGTTTCCGATAAGACTATCATCGTTGCGACTCAAAGGCATCGGCACGATCTCTTTCGCGATTTCACCCACGGCCATTGGCTCAAGACGCGAGGCCACTGGGTCCGAGGGTCGCATAATGTTGTAGATGTTTTTGGCCATTGAGCCCTCTTTTGTAAATTTCTTGCCATTGATGAGATCAAGCACTCCTACAGGGCTCCCTAGCAGAAACAGGTTCTCTGTTTCAAACGGGAAAGGGTTTTCGTCGCATCGGAGGAGTTCATCGGCAATCACAGACCCCAGAGAATGGCCCACAATCGAGACTTTAGGATTGGCAGCAAATTTTGGATGCAAGTCACAAAAACGTTTATATTCTTGGTTTATCAAATCAACTGTAATCTTCTGAATCTCCTTGCGACACTTCTCCTGGGTGTACATAACAAAATCGAGCACCACATCGGCCAGCACGTTATCACGGTAAAAAATGGACTCGGGTGTGATACCCTTAAGGGCAGTGTTTATTTTACCGCCCTCAAACTGCCAGTTTTGGCGCCATAATACTGGTAGCACCTGAACTTTATCGTTAGTTTTGTTTCCAACCAATTTCTGGGCGTCGCTGGACTGGGTAAACGCCTTGTGAATACCTGTCCTGAGGGCTCCCGTATCCTTGATAAACGAGACGAAATCAAATCTAATTCCTAGTTTCTGTCCAATACCATGGATGCAGAAAACCAAATGGTCGATATCTCTGTCGCGGTCATTGCTTGGGTCTGTGCCTGTGGCCTCTGTCTCCTCTTTTGTGGCAGAATTTGCGGGATTGGGTAATGTCGACTTTATTGATTCAATAAGTTGAGTTGGCTGGTGGTATCCACGCACGTAAATGAGTTTAGCATTCCCAAGGTACCGTATGGAGTCGAGGAACGATCCATCAATTGAGGCGGTGACGATATCGTCTTTTGACCGGCTGAAAGTGATCTCTTTGTTATCAAGTTTGACTGTTTTCTTGTTTTTGTTGCTGTTAAAATCGGTAGAATACTGTTTCCAGAGTTTCTCGAGTTTAGCAGCAAGGTCCTCGTCCAGAGGCTGCATCGACGATTGCTTGAACCAGGTGCCTCTAATGACTTTGAACTTGGGTCCCTGCCAGTATGTTGGCTCCAGCAACCTATTTTTGATGTTCACATTGAATAGTCCATCAGCCATGACGACCTGATTCTGTTTATTTTGGGTGAATGCCTTCTCGAGCTCAGCGTTATCGAATTCGCTGAACGGCTCGAACTTTTCAGGGGTTTTAGGTTTATAATTGAAAAATTTTGGTTTCCATGACGGAATATCCACCGCTCTACACCATCGATACATGATTCAGGGTGGTTGACCGTGAGGGTGGGTCTTGGGTTGCTCTAATCTTATAGAACGTTAGGGAGGGGGACCATGAGGTGGGCTTCAGAGCCAGGCTACTGCGGGCCTTGAATGGGTCTTTGAGTCTGACTGAGCTCTTGGGAGCAGTGGCTTTGCCTAGACCATCTCACCCACCGTGGTAAGTCTCCTCCTGTAAAACAGACGTTATGCGTATTTAGATATATAATTAGGTTATTTCTCCATTGGCAAATGAGTAAAGCTGGGATTATTGCTTGTTCCATCGTCATTAACCATCAAGCGGAGTCTGTGAGATGAAGGAAGCTTTGGAACGACTGCCATAAGGCATGCAGCGCCATTGACGATGAACATTACGAGATCGTAGTGGCTAAAATGGGTGGAAATCAAAAATAAACAAATGGGAACACCCAAGAGGAACTTTTTCGTGGGCGTATACTGGTCGCCACCATCTATTTGTTCCCACAATGTCAGATCATCAAGGACGCCCGACGCATTGACATTGAAGTCAAAGGGGACGCCGGTGACATAGTGGAAGATAATAAAACTACCCATGACATACGTTAGATTGGTGACGGTCCAGCACCACTCGGGAGTCAGGATCGAGCCGCTTCTCAGCACCAGTAAAATCGACAGGATTGCCAAAATGTGGATCACCCATGCGCCCTTCATATTGACCCAGGATGCGTTTGTGTACTCGCTGACTGCCTTATCGCTCTCCTCCTGCTGCGTTTCTTGCCGGAGATGCCCTACAAGGCTCGAAGCGCGGCGCCGCTGCTCTGGAACCGGAGACGACATGGCTTTGTGTTGCGGGTAGAGTTCGGTCCAAGCCCGCTGATGTAAAGCTTGAGGTCACGTGGGTAGAGCAGGGGAGACCTAGACCTAAAGTTAGAAGTTTGAGAGAGCTGAAGAGCATACCCTATTTATCTATTGCTTTACTAAATCAATCAAAATATTCTCGACATCGCCGCCATCAAGTGTGGCCTTGACTTCACGGCCCTTCTCGAAACGAGCATAGGCAACGGGCTTAATCCCCAGGGCCTCGCGGATGAGGATAGGTGTGTGTTTATTAGCCTCTTTGATAGTGGGATAGTTCTTTTCGATAAACTGGCGCACGGGTGCGCTTTCAGAGCCGCTTTGGCAAAAGTGGATACGCAGTTCCTTGAGAGCTTTAGGGAACACAAGTTTCGACATTGGCTGAGTAACCCGTAGTGGAGAGTACTAGTAGAACAGCGTGGGGGCAGTCGGGGCGACAATGTTGGAGTGAGGCAGTAGTTGCTCGTGGTGTAGTGAAAATATTCAATTTCAAAAAAGTCAGCGTGTGTAGATATTGATTTCAATTATTAATTTACTCGCGCCTGGTACAATTCGGGGCAGTTCCAGAGAGTGTGTGTCTGTGTCACGATCATGAATCTAAACGTTGGAGGGGCATCTAGCTCACCACCCCTCGCCCGTCATATCTCTACACCTTATTAGACTCAAATTTCATCATCTCGGCCCTATAATTAATAGTAGCGTGCACATGAACACCCTTGCCCTACCCCAGACTTGTCTTTTTGGTGATACGCACGTTAGAACCCGGGGGCTGTCAACCGGGGACAATGCCTAGTGCTCACGACAGACTAAATTGAGCTTCAGTTATCTACACATTCCCATTCAAAGTTGCTGCAAAAGCACGAGACTCCCACGCTCCAGCCAATGATATCGCCAGATGCGCCCCAAGCCGTGGGACCTAGGCCTAAACCCCTAACCCCAGTTCATGTCCCATATAACATCATGAGCAGCGCCGACGATCAAGAGTTTATTCCTCGCATGAACCGTAACCTTTCCCGCAGCTTTTCGCGCGCCCGCGTGCTTTTGCGTACTGAAACTGATGCTTTCGGTCCCGTTGAAGTTAACGACAATGTGTACTGGGGCGCCCAGACTCAGCGCTCGCTTGAAAATTTCAAAATCGGCGGCCCCCGTGAGCGTTTGCCCGAGCCCCTCATCAAAGCGTTTGGCGTTTTGAAGAAAGCTACTGCCACGATTAACGAGACATATGGCCTCGACTCCAAGATCGCTGGCGCGATCAAGCAGGCTGCTCAGGAGGTTATTGACGGCAAGCACACGGATCAGTTTCCCCTTGTCGTTTTCCAGACCGGTAGTGGTACACAGAGCAATATGAACGCCAACGAGGTCATCTCCAACCGTGCAATTGAGATCCTTGGAGGTAAGCTCGGCTCCAAGTCTCCTGTGCACCCCAACGACCACGTCAACATGAGTGCTTCATCCAACGACACTTTCCCTACCGTCATGCACATTGCTGCAGTCACTGAAATCTCCAACTCCTTGCTCCCTGCTCTCAAAGATCTGCTCAAGGCCATGGAGGCCAAGGTTAAGGAGTTTGACGACATCATCAAGATCGGCCGTACACACTTGCAGGACGCCACTCCTCTCACTTTGGGCCAGGAATTCAGCGGCTACGCTGCCCAGATCGCCAACGGCATTGCTCGTGTCGAAGACGTCTTGCCCCGTCTCCGCTTCCTCGCTCAGGGTGGTACTGCCGTTGGAACTGGTCTCAACACCCGCAAGGGCTTTGATGTTAAGGTCGCCGAGGAAGTCACAAAGATAACTGGTCTCGAGTTCGCCACGGCCCCCAACAAGTTTGAGGCTTTGGCCGCCCATGACGCTGTGGTTGAGGCCAGCGGTGCTCTCAACACTGTTGCCTGCTCTCTCTTTAAGATTGCCAACGACATTCGTTATCTTGGCTCGGGCCCCCGTTGCGGTTACGGAGAGCTCCACCTCCCCGAGAACGAGCCGGGGTCCAGTATTATGCCCGGTAAGGTTAACCCCACTCAAAACGAGGCCCTCACCATGGTCTGCACCCAGGTTATGGGTAACCACGCAGCCATCACATTTGCAGGTGCTAGTGGCCAGTTTGAGCTCAATGTTTTTAAGCCCGTCATGATCCAGAACTTGTTGAGCTCTATTCGTCTCCTTGGTGATGCTAGCATCTCCTTCCGCGTCCACTGCCTCGAAGGTATTGTTGCTGACCGTCAGCGTATCGCCGACCTCATGAACAAATCGCTGATGCTGGTCACTGCTCTCAACCCCAAGATCGGCTATGATATGGCCAGCAAGGTCGCCAAGAACGCTCACAAAAAGGGAATCACTTTGAAGGAGAGTGCCCTCGAGCTGAATGCTTTGACTTCTGAGGAGTTTGACGAATGGGTCCGCCCTGAGAACATGATTTCTCCCAAATAAATTAGATAGCATAGTCGAGACGATTTATGAACTTGAAGGGGCTTTTTTCAAAGGAGGTTAAAGCTTATGGCAATATGCAAACACCAATCTAGCAATCGACACGAGACGCGCGTTGAAGTCGAGATGACTCTTTAATCGGTCTTGAACAAAAGCCATGTGTACGGGCGCGTGCATACATGAATGAACGGAAGCCTATTCTCGGGTCCGTGGATTTCGGCCACACATATTGCTGTGTATGTCAAAGGTCCTGAGGCGAGGTGAATAACTCGGCAGCGCCGGCACGTAGGTTGTTCAAGGTGGCCTCGCGTCTCCACTTGGTGGTAATATGCCTGATTAGATTGGGAGTTTCTGTGGTGATACGTGTAGCAATCCAGTGTTCATCTTCAATATTCTGATCCCTCACGTGGCACGAGAGAAATCGCAATGCCATCTCGGGATTGGAAATCAACTACAAAGTAAGCGTTGTTTCCCTTTTGTGATACGAGAACTAGAGAATACGGGGTATATTCAATTAACTAGCTAGAAGCTGATAAATTAGAGAAGGGCAGCGGCAATGGCAGCTGCACCACCAAAGATGGCGTTGCGAGCGGCACCGTTGGCGGGGGCGACACCAGTGCAGGTCTCGTGTGTGCAAACAGTCTCAGTGACAGTCTCCTCAACAACAGCAGTGGAGCCACCAGCAGCAGTAGAAGTGGAGCTTCCGGAAGGAGAAGGACCAGTGCGGGTACCGTAAGAGGTAGCGGCAGTGGCAGGGGCAGTGGAGCCACCTTCAATGACGCGAAGGGCAACGTTAATGACATCGGGGCACTGAGCACTAGACAAACCGACCTTGCCACCCTCACCTGGGCAGACGTTGAAGCCGTCGTTATTGTCGGCAACGAGGTGGGTATCAACCTGGCCAAAGAGAGGAGATTTGGCACCACCAATTAGGAGGAAGCCATCGTTGTCGACACCAATGGCGTCGCTGCCAACAATAAGGCGGCCGTTGTAGTCGATGGTGGTGATATCGAGATCCTCACCATCTGTGACGCTCAAGTAACCGTCAGAGTTGACCTTGACACCAGAGTTCTGAACCGAGGAACCAGAGTGGATAGTGATGAGGCCAAAGGCAGAGACTTGAGAAAGAAGGGCTAAAGAGAGAGCAGAGTACATTCGTGTGATGAGAGAGGTGGGCATGGCGCGCTATCTATACTCCTTATGCACAATGTGTTTGTATGCAAGCATGTCACCTGTGCATGTACTTGAGGTTATATTTAGGCTCCGTTATTTTTAGTTTTCATCACCTCGCGCGATGCGCGTTTTCATCGGGGTATTTTTCCCACTGTTCAGATATCCCTGAAGATGTGATAGATGATTTCGAGGCCTCCAAACAGATTATGATTGATTTCAAGGCCAGGGACCGCGCCTTTGCCTCGAGATCTGAGATAAGTTGCTCTAAGGAAACGCGTAAGGCTTCGTTTTCACAAGAAAATCAATTTCACATTTTAAAAACACCTGACACTCTTCTACAAGTGCGCTCCATCCAGGTTTTACATTGGCAGGATTTAAAAAAGCCAAAATCGAACCTGCAGTCACCCGCATAGAAATGCAGTCACCTACCATAATGAGATCAATATGCAGGGTAGTTCAGGTGTAGGATGCATGAAAATAGATGCATGAATGCACCGGTGGCATTTACACACGTCACATTGCAGGATCCTCGGAGTGAAGACAACAGCAGCGTCTTCCCGGGAGTGCTCTAAGGGTCTATTGCTCTTCGCAGATGTTATTCATCACGTTGCCAGATCGACACGCGGCGTGTGTTCGCAAAAACGAGCCTTTCTGGTGCCGAACCCAGTGTGAGGGGTCAGCATACCCCGGGTTACGAACTGAGTGGGGAGCCTCAAATGCTATGAGTCGACATCTAATCTAATCTCCCACTAAACTTGCCCTGCGGTGTTGAAGTCTGGTCTTATGCCTATGACCAGGCGACTATCTCTTTGGAAATTTTCCTCTTCAATTGTACATATACTCGGTCACATGCACTGCTAATGCGGCAGAAGCGCATTTGCAGAAGAAGCTTTAGTGATATATTATTATTTATCCGAAAATTGACGTCTTGCCGCTTCGATTTGGCTTGCGCTTTCTTGGTGCTTGGTTTTATTTTTTTGCTTTCTGGTGCGTTGACGTGCCAACAGAGCCAGTACGGGCGTGTTACTCCTGGAATGTGGACAGTAGACCCACAATTATGACGGTAATCAGTAGTCAGGGGGATTCGGGCCTGTAAGCCTCCTGGAAAGCGAATGTAGGCTCAAGCCAAAGCGACGAATTCGAGTATGGTGCTGATGTGGCGTTTTACAATCTTTCGACACTTACTCTATGCTTGATTAAAACCACTATCATTGCATTTGGGGTCATGTTGCCCCTATAATCTAGAGCGTTTTTTAGTAAAGTCCCTAAAAATAGATGTTTTATATAAAAAGTGGAGAATGTGGAGAGTAAACAACAGTTATCAAGGGGCACATGCGGGCAACTGCTTATGCACGACCTGGTAGGGGACCTGGTAGGGGAGGCTCTTCTAGCCAAGTAGTTAATAGGCCCCTCTTTTGAAGCCGAAAACGGTTCTGGGCTGTGATTTTTGACAGAGTCTTGATTTCCCCTGGAGACTTGCAAGGCCGGGGCGCCTTATTGCCATCCAAGGGAACTCGGTACTTGAAAAGTGAGTTGCATGTTATCGCAGCAATACTCACGCATAATTGCAGAGAAGATCATCTTTTGTCTGTGAATTTCCGGACCTCTCTGACCCGAGATTTCATCATTGGCGGAGATATAGGTGTTGAGGGGACTTTTACGGCATTGGGAAGATTGAGGGATCTCACAAAGATCTGCGCCTAGTATTTTAGCGCTTGGGTCAGCGCGAGAGATGGGCTAGTTTCGGTTCAGAGCATTTTGGGGTATTCTCTAGGATCTTTTGCCAAGTCAAGGGTTAGTCAGTACAGCTCAATTGTACCATTGTGGGGATTTCGATTGAGATTAGTGGCAGTGCCAAAATGATAGTTATGCATAGATTATAAGGATTGAACGTCATAAGAGGCTTTGTATTAGTTGTTTGAATATGATCCTAATACACAGATATGCTGGTGTGTGAGAAGGTTGGGCCCTAAAGGAACACCACCGGCGCTTGGCCCACCTCGATAATGTGGGTCCTAAGTCAACTGTATTCCTCTCCCAATTATTGCCAAAACCAACCATCACTTCTGCACCTGGCTCATTGTTTCTGGCACCCATCAACAGCTCATTCAAGATGATAATCACCAGCCTTACGCTTGATCCTAGCATGTCTCATCTTGGTACCCTTGTGATATTTGTTAATCATGACCTACCTCACGCGCCTAAAGAATACTTTTCAGCAGGAGCTCAAAACAACGGGCCTGATGGCTCAAGATAGGGAAGAGGCGCTCTTCAATTTCACCACAACACCAATCTATGTGGAACGAGTGCTATTTTTCGGCACATGCGTTTGTCTCGATTCGTTTCTTTATGTCCTAACGATCCTGCCCCTCCGGTTCTTTATATCTATTTACTATTTCTTTGTGAGTGGTAGAGTCACAATTAGCCGTCGAGGCGATCTTATAAAGGGTCTCATCTTCCTCATTGCCGTTATGGGTCTCATGAACCTCAATACTTCAAAGGTTTATCATGGAATCAGAGCGCAGACCGGAATCAAGCTTTTTGTAATGTACAATGTCTTGGAGATCATTGATAAGTGCTGCTGCTCGGTGGGCCAGGATATCCTCGACTCGCTGGTATCGTTACCTACGAGCCTCAGCACTTTTAGAACTCACCTATTTTGTGTCTTGACCCTTTGTTATTGTTGCATACATTCATTTATTCTCGTGTGGGAAACAGTCACCCTCAACGTTGCAGTCAATTCCTACTCTAATGCCCTTTTTACCCTAATGCTCAGCAATCAGTTTGGTGAGGTCAAGAGTAGCGCCTTTAAAAAATTTGACCGGGAGTCGCTGTTTCAAATCACGTGTGAGGATATTGCTCAGCGATTCCAGCTCGCGCTGATCCTTTTAGTGGTCTCGCTGCGCAATGTCCTCGAAGCATGGCCCCTGAGCACCCACAAGCTAGCCAAACTTCAGGAGATCTTGGGACCCAGCGTTATGGTACTGCTGTCAATGGTCCTGGTAGACTGGCTTAAGCATGCCTATATTGTGAGATTTAATAATTTGCGCCCCGAGCCTGTCTATGGTCGGTTTCTCTCCATCTTTATTGCCGACTACACGGACCACCGCCAGCTCAGCAGTACCCATCTCATGATGAAACGAACTGGTCTGCCGACATTACCGCTTGCTATCCTTTGTGTGCGAATGTTTGCAAAATTGCATACTTTTACCCTGGCCTCTGCACTGGGTCTCTGGGTAGTGCTCTTATTGATAAAGCTTATGCTGGGCGTTGCTCTGGAAGACTACACTGGCGATTCCAAAGTCAATAAAAAATCTGGAAGAGTGAGAAATCTGGAGGATCTAGACACGGTCACCAGGTACAGCTTCCCTAACAAGGCTTGGAATTGAGAGTCAAAAGTTGTCCTGGGTACGTCTTGACTTTACCAACTAATAGGGGAACATACCGTGAACGCTGGCTATGCCTAATGGCTTATTTATTAAAGACTATATTATTAATTGAATTCCGTATATCTCCTCAACCAGTGAAGTCTGACCACGATGCGCTAGTTATATTCAGTGTTGTTGGGGCGCGTCGGAATGGGTCCCAACTGGCTACCATAGACACTGCATATCTATCCAACTGTAGTTTGATTCACCTGGTACTGCTTGTAATCAATGTTTACTAGAATTAACGCGTCCGCTACTAGCTCACTAGGGTGGTTCAACCGCTAGCAGTTCAACGGGATATATACATATATACAGATCGTCTACTTTTTGATAGTAGCACGTACAGCAGCTTGAGCGGCCGAAGCCCTCTGAGCTGTAGCAGCAGCGGCCTGAGTCGCCTGCTTGGTAGCATTAGAAGCGGCGGTGGCCTTTTGGGCCATGAGCTCTACCAGACGTCTAATTTGGGCCCTGGGAAGTTTTAGTCTTACAACCAAAACTAGGAATTGTGTGAGCAGAGCCAATGCACCTGCCTGGTGAAGTGAAGCGAGAGAAATTGGCACAACATAAATAAGGGTAGAGATTCCGAGTGCTGCCTGTAGTGTCGCGAGCCCGATTACGCCATGGCATGCACGGTATACATTTTGAGGTAAAACTGGTCTAATGCGGCGCGCATAAACGAACAGTGCGACACTGAGTGACCATGTGGACACCGCTAAGACCCGGTGGATCAATTGGACGGTTACGGGGTTCTCGAGCATATTTTTCTTGACAAGATTGAATTTTGTAACCTCAACGCCTTGACGAGTGAGGTAGGTTTCATCGAACAGCTCGCGAGAGGAAGGAATGATAGTCTCGCCCATGTAGGGGAACGAGTTGTAGAGCATACCTGCGTCTAATCCGGCAACAAAGGCACCCGACATGGCGGTCAAGAAACAGAATGCAAAGGCAAACTTTGAGAAGCGCCGGAAGGGTTTAACCACGTCGGTACTCAATAAATTCATTGTCTTCACTGCCTCAACAGGGTTTTTAACGAAGCGGTTCTCTTTGAAAATTGTGAGCGAAGTGCCGAGCATTGCGAAATAGACAGTAAACGCGGCTCCCAAGTGAGCAGCCAAGCGGTACTGACTGACCCTAGGCTGAGTATTATGACGCAAATTGAGGTTTTCCTGATCAAGACCACTCTTGACCATCCACCAACCTAAGAATCCTTGGAAGCCAATAAGTGCCGTGATCCATAAGAGTGCACGGTTAGTAGCAGGAGAGGTACGGCGTTTGAGCACAAAGTAGGCGGATGGAAGAACAATAAACAGTCCAATAGTACGACCCCAGAGACGGTGGGCCCATTCCATATAGTAAATAAACTTGTACTCTTCAAGAGTGATATTAGAGTTGAGTTCCTTGAACTCAGGACTCTGCTGGTACTGCTCAAACTCCGCGATCCAGTCTTGTTCAGAGATTGGAGGCAAACTACCGGTGACTGGCTTCCATTCAGTAATTGAAAGGCCAGATTCAGTAAGACGAGTGAGCCCGCCGAGCAAAACAATTCCAAACACTAGACCTGCAGCAATTAGCAGCCAATAAGCTACGGAGCGGGTGGAGATGACTCTTGGTTTTTGGAATTTAGGCACCTGAGGTACCGTCTCGAGACCAGGAGTAGCAGCTGATGATTTCGAATACGAGCGGGTAGAAATTCTTAAATCCGGCAGAGCCTTGGGAAACGAGCCAAGGGATCCGAGCACTCCAAGAGTAGGAGACCCTCCAATAGTGACCGAAGAAGGCCTGTAAAGTACCTTGCGAGGAGTTTGAGAGTTCGTTACAATTTTGAATCTTGAGAAAGAGCTTGCGAGCCGCACTTGATTCATTACTGATAATCTCTTGATGAAGAGATGGCCACAGCCAACCATGAGTCGCATGATCTGCTTACTTTCTCTCGTGGGAGTGATTAATAGGCCATAAAGGTCTAGACTAAAGGGCCTAAAGGTTAAGAGAGTACTAGAGAGTGCGAACACCGTGGGAGTAGAGCAGATTATCATCGTAGCTAGCTTTTTCATCGATGAAAGCGAGTAGTAAGTTGGCACACCTGCTTTATTGCTTTCGGCAGGGCTACAGATATAGGCGGATCAAAACACCTTGGAATTAACGATGGTAATATTGTTCACCCGGCGTTGACTTCATAGCGATCTAAGCCAATATGCCTATCGCCGATGAATTTTTTGATGGTATAGGAGTCATAATGGAGAGGGAGCGGTTTTAGAACCATGAGTCCGAGAGCTCTTTAGGTGCCTCAAGACCCCGTCATGAATCCTAAAATCGACCTTGTAGCGAGATCAGTAATTGACTGGGCCGCTTCGAGCCTACGCGAGTGCGTCGCGGATTTACGCAGGAGCTTTCGTGAGGACTTTAGTGGATATTTTGTGTTTTGTGGACTAGGTAATGTGTTCAAAGAATCATGTTCTCCTTTTGATGTTTTGCCCACAGTTTGCTGTCCAACTGTTTAGCAAATGCTCTACTTCTGGTATCCCCCTAACACGGAGTCAACCTTGTGGCCTTGTGCACGAATCTAGCATACGTCTTGCGCTGCACTTGAAATCTTCCTTGCATTCAAAAATACTCTAATACTCAAATATAAACTTGATTGTAGTTATCTGATGGTCTCTTTGCTATCAGCTCATCCCGATTCTACTCCTCCCATCACCGCCTCGAGTACATCATCCCGCTCCCCTAATAAGCACCTGGACATGAACCTTCCTACACTTGAACAAGTGAGTGAGCCTCTGCCTGCTGAAGAGTTGAAAGTTCTAGCGCGTCAATACCATAACGAAGGTGAATTTGCAAGTATCCAGACCCGATTTAACTACTCATGGGGCCTCATCAAGCAGAACGATGCAGCAAGCCAGCGCAAAGGAGTGCAGCTCTTGACCCAGCTGTACAAGGCCGCACCCGACCGCCGCCGCGAGACACTCTACTATCTGGCGATCGGATGCTACAAGCTCGGCGACTACACAGGGGCACGGCGTTACGCGGATGTCCTCCTGGACCACGAGCCGACAAACCCGCAAGTAAACAAACTGCGCCAGGAGATAGAGGACAAGCTCAGCAAGGAGGGCCTCATGGGCCTCGCGATTGTCTCGGGAGTGGTTGCCGTTGGTGCGGCAGTCTTGGGAGCTGCCCTGCGCAGAAGAAAGTAGCCGCTGTCCAGAAAGCATGGGCTTCGTTACCGCCTAATGGCAAGCCCAGGGTCCGCCCTAATGGTCTCAAGGAGTGGACAGTCGTAGCTGGTGTTCTCTTGGATAATGAAGTTGTGGCAGTCGCCTCAGGCGTCAAATCTGTCCAATCAACCCCTGGAGTCGTTGCTGATATGCACGCTGAGATCCTTGCCCTCAGAGCATTCTCGCGATACATAATCGATAACAACCTCACAAAATTGGGTAAAATTGAGCTAGTGGTGTCGCACACTCCTTGTGGAGACGCGTCAATGAGCACCATCCAGTGGGATCACGAAACCGCGACAGAGGTATCTCCTGGACTGCTCAAAGGTCGATCAGGTCCACATTTGGTCGGCTCTTTGCGTACAAAACCTGGCCGATCTGATTCACCCGCCACTCTTTCCAAAAGCTGTAGCGATAAATTAGCGTTGCGACAGATAAATGGGTGTGTATCCAGCAGTGCCCGTCGAATATGCGGGAAAGTGTTTATCAATGCTTTATATACGCCAGTCACTCCTGATTTTCACCGCTGTTTTGACCGCTGGAGCGATCAAATAGTAGCGCCAATCAATTGGCACGATACAGCAAGCATCCCATGGCCCGATGGAGAGGGTGATGTTCCTTGCGTAACTAGCGTTGTATGGACTTCAAATGGTGTTGTGAATGGTCGCCTAGAGGTTCTGTGTAATGGAATCAAGCAAGGTGCGAAGAAAAACACTCCAGCAGCACGCTCCAAGTTTTGCAAAGAAACCTTGGAGAATAAAGAGGACAAATGGTACCCGCCCGGCTGGTTGAGAACTTCGAACAGCTAGCTTATATAAATCTATCAATTTACTATCCTTGCTGGGTCATAGTGTACATGGCTCTGCTAAGATACCTGCCAGATCTCCCCTGACATTCACTCCTAACTCTCCCAAGCCCCAACTATTCTAAATCCAGTACCTCTAGATATGCTACACGACTTTTAATCAATCTCATTATCACTTTCCCCTTCATCGACACCCAGTTCTTCGACTTCTACTGGCCCCACAGGCGCAGAGCCCTTTGAGGCTTCAGCAGCGTACTGTGCGCCCCTTAGTACCTGGATAACCTCCTGGTCTTGTGCTACTTGAATGGGTCGTTTCCCGTCTTTGTTTTTGAGTAATGGGTCAGCTCCGCACTCTACAAGCATCTCGACGAGTGCTTTTGCCAGCGCAGCGTCAGAGTTGCGGGCAGCCAGGTGTAAAGGAGTGTCTCCCGAAATACGGGTCACGGGATCGACTTCAACTCCTTCTTGGTCAAGCAGCAAGTCGAGTGCATCGTAGGATCCGGCCTGGGCTGCAATGTGGAGAAGACCGTTACCCACGGGATCAGTGGTAGAATTGATGGTGGCCGCGACAACCGTGGGACTTTTACCCTCAAGTAATGATTGAACAAGTGTCTCGTTATTGGATCGCACGGCTCCGATTAGCTGTTCCTTAGAGCTGGCACCAGGAGCGGATGACATGAGAGTGAAGGGTTTACGGTAGCGGAATCCTCAATGTGGGCTGAGCCGCACAGATTGGATGTAGGCTGAAAGGTTGTAAGCTAGTGAGGTATACAATATCGATTTAGGCAAGCTCCTTTTTGGTGGCAGAAGTCTTAGAGTAGGGTACTCTAGAGCTTCAAGGCCGTTCACCACGCTTCAACCGCTTGTATGTATTTGATCATCATCTTGTTTCTATCACGGTAATGAAAAACCTGAGACGCGCCTCTTTAACAACACTAGTTTATGAATATTATACTAAAATCATATAGATACACGGTAGTTTCACGCTTTCATCAGATACCAGTGTACAAAGTAGAGTACTAACCTGGATCTCTTTGGCGGGGTTTATTATTGTAACTTACCGCTAGATGACAATTTTCAGCTTAATGTCAAGGCTACCGATCATAGAATCTATCGCACTCAGCGAAAGCTTGCCGGCTTCATCACCCCCTTCCGGCTCCTCGACCTGCGCGACCGGGGCATTCTTTTCATTGTAAAAGAGTTTTGCGTTGGTGCGTAATCTCGAGAATGGATCAGCTTTGAGGGCGAAACCAGACTTGCGACGCTGCACTTGAGCCTGGACCTCTGCTTTACGTACAGAGTGTAAATTAGACTTGCGGTTCCGTTCACTGAGCCTTTCAAGTGCTGATTTCGTTGTTGCGGGTCGTGACTGTCTTCTTGAAGCACTCAGAAGTTCGAGTTGTGTATCTATCTCGGTAACTTTTTCCTCATCGCCAGCATCCAAAGCGGCTTGGCGCTGCTCTTCCAGTTGAGAGCGTTGAATTACCACGTTTGAGCCGCTAGGCCCCGTAAGTGATTGACGCTTTTGAACCATCTCACTGATTTCGTCGCTAGTCAAAACACGAGTCTGTTCAGCCTGTGTTTCTTTCGCCTTTTGTAGCACCCGGCGTTTAGTCGGAAGACTCTTGTCTTTGGAATCCATTTCAGACTTCCAGGCCTCAAACTCCGAGGCAGTTATATTGCCATCAGAGCATGAGCCCATTTCAACTCCCTGTTCGCTGCCAGCATAAGTCACTTTTAAAAGCTGATCAACGCGACGCCGGTCACCAAACACATAAGGATCACACTTGTCGAGTCCTACAACTTGGCCACAAATGTAGGCGTTTTGGAGCAATTGGGCATTATATCCAACACTCACCCTTACAAAACATCCGCGAATAACCGATTCAAAGCCGGGGTAATGGCAATAGTTGGAGAGCTCCGTTTTGCCCCACCGGCAGCTGTTGATATCTTCAAGTGTGAGTTCTTCGGGTTTATCCTGCTCAGCCCATTCCACAGAGCCATATCCGCCCTTTTCAATCTCGTCGTCGTCGTCTTCGTCCTCCATATCGACCTGTGCATCACTTGCATCATCTTCATCATCTTCATCTTCGCTTTCACTATAGTCTGACTCTTGTTGTTTGCGGGCCTGTCGAGCCTTCTTAAGCTCTTGGAGTCGTGAAGATGTACCTGTACGGGTACTACGGGCCGCAGGAACCTCTTTAGGCTTCTGCTGAGCTTGGGCACGGCGTCTAAGATAGAGCCTCTCGTTGAAATTACGCATTTCCTCGGCACGATCAAACAGAATCGATTCACGCTCAAGTTCTGGCAGCCCCAGTAAGTGGTCTCTATCTGCATCATCCTTGAATTTACCTTGCAATGGATATGGGACGGCTTCTGTATCCTCTGCTTCCTCTGGCTCTTCATCGTCCTCCTCGCCTTCGAGCTTGGGTGCGGGCGGTTCCGGCGATGCAGATTCGGTTTTCTGTTTCTTTGTCGGCATTTCATCTTCGGTCTCGCTGTCGGCACCTGCCAACGCCAACAAATCGTCGTCACTTTCACTGCTCATGTAAGAAGAGCCTGTCGTGAGCGAGCTTGACTAGGAAATGGCCACAAGTGGTTGATGGTACAGCTGTTAGGCGGTTGGAGGCATGACCCGGGTAGGTGTGTATGTAAAGTGGTTGGATACGAAACCAGTTACCCATACTACGCTTGTACCGATAAAACTACAAAGGAAAGAGAAATCGAAGCCATATTACGGCATTTTAGGTAGGCCGATATAATTCAATGTATCAATATACGTGCATGCTAATTAGCAGAGGATACTCTCATGCCTCTAATCAACAACCCCTTCAAATTGGATATTGATGATCGACTGCAACCGCTCAATTAGCCTGTCTGTCTTTAAGTCAGACCTGCGCCCTCACTTTATTTGGAAGTACTCATCCTTACACGTGCGGTAATGGCATGTCTTGCTTTAGGTCTAGGCAGGCAGGTCTAGGCAGGCTACACATATTGTCGGACCATATTATTTACTCACTTGCTGGTAGCAACTTGGCTTACACAATTATCTATCTGTAGTTCAATTATTGCCACCTGCAAGCGTCGTGAGCACCTAATTAATTCTGTGACGTCCCCACGTTGCTCCAACAGTGCTGAAACATCCACGAAACCAGTATTGGGTTAAGCAATTCTCGACCAGAGTCTGCTTGTTGGCATTTAATAGTGGACAAATATTGCAGGCAAAGCTGGAGAGGGGTCAAAAATCAGAACCACTCTTTGAATAAATTGCATGCATATGCAGTGCGTGTCCAGTCTTTTATCCCGGTAATTTTTCAAATACGCAAACAACCTGACTGTGGCGTGATCTGAACGGTTATATTGGCAACAAGACCTCAGGCTGTTTATCCTTTGCCTCGTTAAACGTTACCCAGCACACCCGACCTGCCCCAGCCAAGGACTCTGAAACAATTTATGCATATATCCTGCATGCATATTTGATAACGGAGTTTTTTGTAGATGGCAACCCTCGAGAAAAGTCGACTAAAGTAGAGACTATAAGCTAGTCTCTGGTATTATTTCGAACGATTTGCAAATACTCATACGAAGACCTGTGCAAACCAGCCAAGCTAGTAATACTTGGCTAGCAAGCTACCCTGTACCGTTCTCTTTTCATGGTCAAGCAAGACTTAATGCGACTCAAGACCTGATCCACCCCGTAACTTGCGCCTTACTCTATATAACCGTAAGCATGAATGTTCTTAGCTTGCTCGTCTACTCCAAACCTACATACCGGACCTGAGACAAAGGTGCATCTACCAACTTAAACTGGCAAGGGCTTGCATCATAAGTTATGGGACTTGATGAAGAGTTAAGAGGGGAATTTCAAGGTACCACTGCACCAATCAATTATTTTATAGTTAGGTAGGTTAGGCATATCAGGGCTGTGCCATCGACACTCCCAATTATCGTAGTAACCAGCCTCTTGTTTACATCTACCAATTTAGGCTGCAGGGTTAGGGCTCAGAGCGGCTGTCACTTGAACCTATATTACCTCATCGTTACACTCTCACTCACCACACACACACCACCACACAACAACCACAAGAAAAATGCATGGGCAAGGCCAGGCGCTGCCTTCGCTCACTGAAGTTCTTAGTGGGCAAAGTCAGAGTCCAGTAGATCTCGACAGTTTCTATGCGTTTATGCGCCAAAACTATTCAGGCGTCCAGTACCTCACATTCTGGGTAGATGCCGCGCGTCATATGACCCTTTGCCGCGAATTTGTGCGCACAAATCTGGATTCGGGTGCCGACAATAACCGCACAAGACACAAAAGCGGCGCATCCGAAGACACAAGCTATTATAGAGGGCGCGACTCTCCCAACTCGTCAATTTTGTTTGATGTACTACAGCACGGTGTGCAAGATTCTGAAGATGAGAAGCGTCGCACAAAAAGCACGTGGAGAGATACAAAAAGCTCTTTTAGGTTTGGAGATGCCAGACCCCCCGTGCCTTCGGACTGGAGAGGGTCAGACAGAAGCAACCTTAGGGGTAGTGACCCTAGAGGTAGTGATCCCAGAGGCAGCGATCCATACCGTGTTTCCGATTTGTTAACTGATCCCAACCAAACAAGCTCTTCGGGAAACAATCGTAGCTCAAATCGCGACTCTAACCGCGACTCTAATCGGGGCTCCAACTATAGAGACTCAAATCGCGACTCCAATAATCGTGACTCGAATCGTGACTCACAACTCTCGGCACACTCTATTAGTGCTCACAGGATCGATACTCCTACGCGAGTGTCCATGTACCTGAGCCAGAGTCAGCCACAAGAAATTAACTTGCAACAGCTCCAGGATTATCAAGAGCAACTCCAACAAGAACCCAAATTTTACGACGCGCATGATTACGATAACCCCGCTCATACTCATCATAATAACGGGGCCGAATCGCCTCCCCTTTTGGGTCATTCAAGAGCTGGTTCCCACACAGTCACTCGCCAAGATATCTACAACAATGTCGATAAGATGGTTGAAAAGTACCTGACTCCAAATAGCCCTTGTGCCATTGTACTTCCTGGTGAGATGGCAGCGACTATTCGGGTTGCTGCTCAGGGTCGCGGTAAGGATAACCCCTCGTTATTCGAGGAGGCTCGCGAATACGTTTTCGCTGCTCTTGAGCGCGAAGCGTACCCTGCTTTTCTCAATCAGCGGGCTCTGTGCAATGTCCAGCCTGATATTTCCATCGTTCGCTTATTTGTTGGGCTGCTGTCATTATTTGCAGCTTTTTGGCTTGGATTCGCCGGGATCTTAATCAACTGGAGGCGACCAACTCGCTGCTTTGTGATTATACCGTTTGCAATCGGTTGGTACCTGGTGCTTTCTTCACTCTACAATATCGATGCGATCCTTGGCTTCTTTGGGCGCAGCGAAAGTATGCAAAGGTCACCACCCCTCTTGGACAAAATCGAAGACCCGTATATTAAAAGGCTTATGATCAAGCGTGCTGTGTTTGTGGCGCTTATAACATTTGTGGTGGCCGCGTGTTTCTGCGTGCTGTTTATCTTTGTTCCTGGTCACCACCTCTAATTGTGGCTCTCAAGGAACTAATGAGGGCAGATCCTTATCTCCTCGGCCTTGCGCATTAATTTAGGAATTGCCCTTATGCATTAATTCTTCCTTAGAATCGTATATATTTATTGCTTTGCATATAAAAGTGACGAGAGTCCAACGAGCCTACCGCCATGTGCTATAATTATCAGAAAATTCTGGTTATTCTAACCTTTGGCCTATACTAGCGGTGGGCTTACTCTCTTACCCTCGGGGTTTGATCATCATCCTTCCAGCTTACATGAACCTTCAGCCACTGTTGCGATCATCTGCTGCTGAGTCTCGAACAGTAATAGATGCATTTTTCAAAGCCTGCGACATGAAGGCACCCCTTTCACAGTGGGTTTTACCCCAAACAAGTGTCGTGTGGAACGGCACGCCTTTGGCTGGCCCAGATGCTCTTGCACAAATGCTGGCACAAACGCCTCCCACAGTTCACAACGTGGGGGGGTTTAATTGCCATCCACTTCCAAACAACAACTTCACAGTGACTGTTACCGGGCAGGTCACCATCGGTGAGGAACTACCTCGCAATGAGTCCTCCTTTGCGTTTTCTGCCTTTTTCATTTTCGTGCAGATCCCAAATGGTCCGTGGGCGATCCAAACTTTGAATTATCGCCTTGTGCACAAACCTGAAGAGTCAATTTTGGAGCACTAATTAGCATTACCTGTATCCAGAGGGCCAGGCACATACAAGAGAGCTCGCAAATAGGGCCTCCCAGGGACTTACCACCTAATACCTTCTAGCAGAAACTTTTTTGAATACCCTCTCAGGTATTGGTGTCTTGAGATTAGAATTTCCTTTTGTTTATAGCTACAAACCGTCCCCACTGGGAGACTTCTCTATGTGGTCCTGCCCTTTAACCGGCTTTCCGATAACGTAAGAACCGGTGCGCTTCTACCTCCGACCAACCTCAATGTACGCGCTTATCACCGGTACGGGTATCGACATCAAACAAAAACCTGTGCGTGGGTGCTGTTGGGAGTCTAGGTCCAGGACGCTGTTTTTACCTTACTACAATGTACTCAATGCAGCCACTACTTCATCAGGGGTCCGGTTCAGCTATGTCCACCCTGCACGTCCCCACAAGCTTGAATCGGTGGTGGTTGAAATACGCAAACCACGAAATTCGCTTGAATTTGATAATGAGGCATCGCTCACAAGTACTGAAGACCCTACAAACCTCCTGGGTACCTCACCTATTCTGAGAAAGCGGCTTTTAGTTATCATCAACCCCCATGGTGGACCTGGAAACGCAGATGCCCTCTTTCGCAAGTTCTGTAGGCCGATATTTGATACTGCTGGTGCTGAATGCATTGTGCATTACACAAATTACACCGGTCATGCCAGAGATATGGTTAGGGAGGCCGATTTCACTGGTATCGATGCCATCGTTTGCGTCTCCGGTGATGGAATTCCATACGAAGTGATCAATGGACTCATGGACCGTAGCGATGATATTATCAAGCAAGTTCCTGTATGCCAACTACCTGGTGGGTCAGGAAACGCCATGTCCCACTCTGTCACCGGAGGAGACAATTTTGCATTAGGGTGCCTCAATATCCTCAAGGGGCAAGCTATCAATGCTGATCTCATGTACATTACCCAGGGCGATCAGGCAACATATTCGTTCCTCAGCCAGTCGTTTGGAGTGGTCGCCGACTGCGATCTAGGTACCGAACACCTCCGATGGATGGGCCCTGCGCGGTTCACTGTGGGAGTCATTATGAAAACACTGGGCTCTTCTAGATATCCGTGTAAAATCGCCTACAAACGTGCCTCCACACACATTTCATCCTCTTCATCTCCGCAGTTTGGTAATGTTAATGACGAGCTCCCTTCAGACTGGTCGGTTGAGGTTCACCCAGACTTATCAATGTTTTACGTGGGTAAAATGACATATATGTCAGCCGATACCCTTGTATTCCCTAGAGCAAAGCCCGATGATGCGTGTATGGACATGATTTTATGGGACAACACAGTAGGCACCATCAGAGGACTTCAATTGCTAGACAAAATGTCTAGAGGTGAGCATGTACACGAAAGGGATATTCGGTACGAAAAAGTCGTGGCTTACCGCCTCATCCCTGAATCACCAATGGGCCACCTCAGCGTAGATGGTGAAGCTTATAGCTGTGACCCTATCCAGGTGGAGGTATTGCATGACAGCTGCTTGTTTATTGCTCCTCATGGCGAATATTATCTGCCAAACCTGATTTAGCAGATGGTGGGGCATCCCTCCGTATAACGCTTGAATAATTTTTAGGGTCTGTGTCTTGTCTTGAACTGTTAAGTATTTGCCGAGGTACTCGTATCGTAATCGATGGTCACTGCCCTACCTTGGCACTGCTTGGAGTCTCTAGTGGCCCAACTCATACGGTGCACTTAAAACGAGGCTCTTGAGCAGTGTCTTGAACTTTTGCAGTACCTTTGTATATACAGCTTGCAAGTATGATCTAATAAGAAACGTCAATTGACTCTATATATAATACTACTTCTTCGTTTAATCAACTTCTTCAACTGTGGGACCATCTTCAGAGGTGTTGTTTGTATAACCAGTAGGATCACCACCGGAAGCAGCACCAACGAGTCTGCTCATTATGGGACTAGCAATACTCTCGAGCTCTTTCTGCTTGTCCTGATACTCCTCGGTAGAAGCAGAAGCACTGGCATCGAGCCATTGAGTGGTCTCAGTGATTGCACACTCAAACTTGCTCAAATCCTCAGCGGGGATCTTATCTTTGGATTCACTCATAGTATTCTTGAGGCCAAAGGCATAAGACTCAAGTCCATTGCGAGCATTGACACGAGCGGCCTCTTTGTTATCGTCATCCTGGTACTTTTGGGCTTCATTGACCATACGATCGATATCAGCCTGTGAGAGACGGCCTTTATCGTTGGAAATGGTAATTTATTGAGTTTTACCGGTACCTTTTTCAAGAACACTGACATTCAGAATACCGTTAGCATCAATCTCAAAAGTGACCTCAATCTGAGGCACGCCGCGAGGAGCAGTACTTCCATATGTGTCCCTATCATTGCTTTACTTTTTCGCGAGTTCCAGTGAGTGTCTCTTGGTGGATAGCGGAACCAAGGTTATTTTTCGCTGAACTAAATAGCATGTGTTGAGATCGCAGGAACTGGAGCACCTCAGGGGTGAGATTGTTAGAACTGAGGAACTGAAGGACCTCAGGAGAGAAGATACCAGGTTGAGCGCCAGGGACAGCATCGGAGGTAGAGCTGTTATTGTTAGCAGCAGAGTTAGACTAGTGGTTACCAGAACGAGTCTCTACCATGTTACAGATCTATTCAAGTGTGTTGACTATGTAGTGGCATCTGCCGATATATATATATATATATATATCTAATGATCGGTGAAGTTCTCGAAAGTTCCGTGCCCACTTTCCTTTCTGGGACAGATGCATCTCTCAGTGGTTCCGACCATGAAGGGCTGGAAGCATTAGCGACTCGTATTCTCCTCAACAAGCATGTAAATTCTTATAACCCTACTTTGAGCGGCTATAATTTAGCTTTGGTAGTCTATTGTGAGGTGAGAGCACTTAGGTAGTCAATGTTAGGCTCAGTAGAGATAGTTTGTGAATTGAGAGTTGTAATATATATAATATTAATGATGATGATGATGAATATCCTAGACAGAACATAGAAGCGAGTGTTAAAGAGGAGAGGAAGTGTCTGTAGAAACTTCCTCAGTACAGAGATTCAGATTTGGAGTTTCAGGGGAGCCTTGATCACGCCCCCGACTCAAAAGCGACATCTACTTAGAGAAGAGTCAGGGAAGAGTCAGGGCTTTGAGGAGTGCAGTGACTAACCGCACTAGAGTCTGTGCGCAGGGCTAATACAAGTTCTGGTACGGCAGAGGTTTCAGAGAACTACCATGTAAACTCCATAGCGCCTGATAGGAACCATCCATTTTGACATGGGTAGTTCCTGCAACCCCCAATGCTCCGCTTAATAAGCATCACTTTGACTCGTTCCAAGGTGGGCCTGAGAGGTCAGCCGTTGGATAACTTATCTAGTAAGCCGGCATCTTCTTCTCAGAAGAGGTAAGCAGAAGTTCGTAACTCTTCACAGTCTAGAAATCTATGCTCTAGGTGAAAATAGCAACTCATGGGGAAACTCTGTATTTTAAAAATGCTGGTTCCACCAAAATTGTTTTTTTACTTAATTTCGTTAGTGCAAGTTCCAATAGTCTAAAATTCCTCTTATCCGGAGCCCTTGAAGTAACTACTTATGGTTCCAGACTTTCCTGAGCCTCATATGAGGCGCAATGCAAGCGGTTCTCACTCCGTGCATCTCCGCACGCCTAAGCGAAATTTCATGTATTCACCTTACAAAGTCAGCTCTGACTCGCGGGCGCTTGGAGCCATGACCTTTTATCCAGTCTTTCCCAAATGACTGGAGAAACAACAGCTTTACTTAGGCCCGCTATCAAAGGAGGTTCCTCTGGGCTGCTTTTAGGCATTTTTGATAAGTTCTCCACCCCATCTATCTTTTTCTCTCTATTTTCATCGCTTTTCCACTAACATCCCTGACTGTTTGAAATTCGCCAAAGGTTCCAGGTGCGTATTCTAGCGCTGACCTGAGGGGAAATTTTTAACTCTCAATTTTAGCAGCGTAGCCATGTTTTTTTAGATTAACGGCAAACACTAAAGCTTTCCAAGAATCCTATATGGAAAGGGGCGTATTGGAAGGATCAATACGTTCAACAGGTTGATCTTCGCATTCAATTCTGTTCCCTTTTTTTTATTTGTATTATAATTTACAGCTAAAAATCTGTGAGTCCTATGTACTAGCGCATACGCACTCTTGGTTGAGAAACACGGCGCTTGTTGTTACGAGCGGCGTGACGCTTCTTGGCCTGGCGATAAACACGTTTGGCTTGGGCGAGGGCACTCTTGCGCAATTTGATTGGGGCCTTTGCTGGACCACGCTGGCCATGAGGCAAGAAATGGTCGTATTCAGCCTCGGCCTTGGCAAGAGCAGCCTCCGCAAGCACCACAGCTTCGCGGAGACGCTCGAGCTCCCGAAGATCAGGGCGAGAGTCAAGCAAGTGGAGACGCTGGTTTTCAATAGCAGTTTTACGAGCAACGCGACGATCGCTAAGTTTCTGATCCTCCTCTGTGCGCTCATAGGGAGTCTCAGGGGTAGCATTCTCGAGACTCTCGATGCGAATATTGTTCAAAACTACGTGCTGCTCACGGGGGTTATGACGAGGCAAAACCTCATGTTGTACCTCGATGTCCTCCCAAACGTCCTCGTCACCATGACGAAACTCTGTGTCCCAATAGACCTTTGAGGACTTGTTGAGAGCAAAGAGCGCAGAGCTCAGATCAGCGACAGCCTCAGTTGTGTAAGTAGGGCGGTACTGGTTCCAATACCAGATGTTGCCTTCGTTGCTTTTTTTCCTCCATGCCTTGGCCTGATCTTTATGGGTGATGTCTCTCATGTCACGCAACTCAACAAGACTGCGGTATAGTGTAACTGCATCCTCGTGAGAATTTACTGAAGCAACCGCAAGAGGACGCCAAATATCCTTGCGCTCCGTGGGTTTACGGTTTTGCCAGTTAGGCCGTTTGAACTGTTGGTCAATGTTGAAGGGCTGAGGGTGGAGGGTTTGCGACCAAACAACCTGACCACTCTCCAAATTACGAAAACCATATACTGTTGGTGCGTGTCTGTGAGCTCTTAGCCACTGTGCAGACCGAAGCCCTCCGTACACTGGCCGGTAGGTCATTTGTAAGAAAATTTCACTGGTGCTTCAATCTTTTCGCGGGTGGATACTCAAGTGAAATTCAAGCGCTTTATGGATAGTTCAAGTGTTATGTGTAGTTGATTCAACATTAAAGATGCTCTAGATTCTACTAGTCTGTATCAAGAAACGGGTCTTTAAAGATGACCTCTACCAGTGAATGAGGGACCCTACATATCCACGATCCCACCTTGATATTATGTAAAAGGGCTCTGTGAGGCTGGTTACCGGCAGCGTCTCGTCTTTGTAGGCTTATTGACAATTTAGCTCTGCCCTTACTCACTGAAGCAGCACCGTACTATCAGAGACACTTATCAATCGTTTAAGCGTCAATGAATTTCGATATTATCTACCTCATCGCTGAGAATTTAGAGCCTAATCCTCTGGCATACTACCGACTTGCAACTGTTTCAAAGGCATTTTATAAAGTATTTACCAGTGACACCATTTGGAAAGGCCTTAATCCGTACGGTGTCAAGTTCAATCTCTGTAAACGCTTCTGGGAGGCGTGCGATAACGACCCCGTCCAGGCCAAAATTACATGTCTGTATTGGCAAGACCCTAATGCACCAGTGCCTTTTGACAATAACCTATTCTCATGGCTGGGTTATTTACGCTTCCCACATGAGACTGATATCCCTACGTCAATCGAAGAAAATACTCAACTACTTCGCAGTTTATTCACAATCTCGGGGAAGTCGATTGCCTACTGTTCTAGGCGTATCAGAAACAACAGGGAGCTTGTACTCCTAGCCATCAAGCATGCTCCTTTTTTGCTTGATAGCCTCCCTGATTTTATGGACGACAAAGAGGTGGTGATGATTGGTTTACGAGGCTGGCAGGCCAGGTCAGATTTGGTGGATTGGCGTATCCCTCCCCTGCAATACGTCTCAGAATACCTGAGAGATGATCCTGAGGTTGTGTTTTTAGCTTGCAAGCAGTATGGTAACTCGTTTGCGGATGCCTCGTCAAGACTGCAACAGAACAAAAAGTTTGTTTCCGAGATTATCGCGCACCAAGGGGACGCGTTGGCATCCTCCAATTTCAAAGACGTTCGGGAGATGGTTCTTACGGCTTGTAAATCATCACCTTTAGTTTTACTTGCTAGTTCTACCTTTGTTGACGACCGCGAGATAGTTATGACCGCGGTTTCATTGCCCGGCTCACGAGCTCTCTACGTAGCGTCTTCAAGATTAAAACGCGATCGTGAGCTAGTGCTCCATGCGATAAAAAGCTGCGCATGTATTCCTGATTTACCTCCAGTACTTCAAGATGATAAAGAAATTGCTCTTGCTCTTGTGGCCTCTCCTAATGGCTCCCGCCTCGCGCTTGTTTCTCCGAGACTTCGTGACGATCCAGACGTTGTTTATGGAGCGGTTACTCGCTTAGGAAAGGAGTTGAAAAATGCGAATCAACGCTTGCAAGATGATAAGACTATTGTTATGGCTGCAATCTCACAATCGGGTGGAGCACTCGAGTTTGCATCTCCAAGGCTAAGAGGCGATCTACAAGTGGTAATGGCAGCAATACAAGAAGATCCTCTCGCGTTTATGTTTGCTTCTTTAGAACTCAAGGAAACAAATCGGAAGCTTGTGAGTATGGCAGTCACACTTGAAAAATCAATTTTTCACCTTTTACCGCACATTTGGAGGGAGTCCCGGGATTTAGTCAAAGTTGCGCTAATAAACTATGGTGATGATCTACGACACCTTCCGCTGTCGTATCGTGCCGATCAAGAGCTGGTAAAAATTGCCGTTGCTCAGTGTGGAATGGCTATCCGATTCGCTGCTCCGTCGCTGCTCGAGAACCGACAAGTAGTGAAAGCTGCGTTGGGGCAAGATGCTCGTGTGCTTAACCTACTTTCTGAGGAGCTCAAAAATGATATAGAGCTATTAAAAATCGCCATCAAGACCAACCCCATGTCTATCAGGTACTCGCCACAATTCTGTGATAATCGAGAGCTCGCACTTATGGCTATTGAAGGGTCTTACCGTGCTTATACACTTGTAGGTGATGCTCTCAAAAACGACTACAAATTTAATCTTGATGCGGTAAGAGCATCGGGATATGTGTTCAACCGCTTGCCAAAAAAAATGAGAATGGATGCGCATATTCAAGAAAGTGCACGCGTGAAGTGGATCCTGTGAGTCGTCTTACCGTATTATTTATATCAAGTACAAAAAGTAAGACTGTTCTCGAGTTGACTCGTTCTGAGCTCTCACCGCAAGCTGGGCAACTAAAGCATACGATAGTGCACTGCGTACTCCGTTTTACTTCATATCGAAAACAAGTAGCCACACCCTATAGCTCCCCTTGTTTCAATCGTTACCGGTGAGCGTTCCCGGGCCTCTCTGGACACACGGTCTCAGACATATCCACTATGAACCCATACATATGCTATTTTATTGCCTTTGTAGCCTCAACCACTATAGCGGATACTATCATTATAAGAGAGATCTTTACTAGGTTAGTACTTGGCAGCCTCCTCGAATGGGCCCTGGCGCACTTGGGGCGAAGGTCTATTCAGTATCACAAAATTTCTTGAAGAGGGGCTATAATGGTGCCAAGAGTACTTTCTGCTACTCCAATAATTCAACTCACGGCTACAGATTGGTGTACAGATCAGGCGTCACGCAACCCACTGAAACGGTGTACAGTGCCCACTCTTCTACCTCTGCCGCAAGATCTAGTCCCAGTATCAGTCTTTGAAAATTGACTCGTTTCAACTAGCTTCTCTAAACTTCCATCAACCTTAGTGTATCTTCTTTGAGTAGCAAGGACTCACGGACCTCTGAGCGCGCGATTTACGTAGCTAGCTAATTAAGTGAAAGTCAAATTAGATGCAGTGGCAGTAATAAGTAGCGAAGCGCTATAGCGTGGTGAAATGCCAGAGCCTCGAATTGTAGCGGTCTGCAATACCGCTGCCAGCACGCTAGCGGACAGGCTTCCTCAATGTTACTCAGGCCAGAGGGGGACTTGGTGGTAGATCTGAAACTGTAAGATGTATCTTGCGTCAGTTATCCGTCCATGGCATGAAAGATGGGTCTTCAAAAATTCAGAGATCTTGAAAATGGCTTCTTGGCTCTTTGGTATATATTTAGCATTTTTTCTAGGAAAATGACGTCATCTCAAGAAGCAAAAAGCGTTTTAATTCTTTCTTTGCGTGATAATCTAGAACCGTTAAGGAGAAAATTTTGCATCTTACTCATTTATTGTTTTTTTTTTTTCAATAATTGTCGTTTTACTATTTAAAAACCTTAAAATTCTACATAGCCACGACAGCGGTCGGGGAGCACCTCTAACTTCTCAACCCGCAGGGCGGCGGCGGGCCCTCGGGAACCGAGTACCCTTGCGCGTCAACCAACGCATTA
Organism: Wickerhamiella australiensis; assembly: GCA_030579635.1. NCBI lineage: Eukaryota > Fungi > Ascomycota > Dipodascomycetes > Dipodascales > Trichomonascaceae > Wickerhamiella > Wickerhamiella australiensis. The sequence goes on along the minus strand of JAKTRM010000028.1, from coordinate 85 downwards.
AAAAGTCAACCAGATGCTTTAGGTTAACACTTGGCGGCTCATGAGAGTGCCACCGATAGTAAATGACAAGACGGTAGATGCCATG